>LGAG01001223.1:458936-489046 GCA_001278395.1 Lerema accius | reverse complement strand
CATACATACATACATACATCTATGAAAAATTGTATATTTGTTAAGAAAGCCTTTCTAGATAGTCCTGTGTAAAAATTTCGCAGTTTCAATAATATTACATACATACATGTAGAACTGATAACCTCTTTCTTTTTTGAAATCGGTTAAAAAGACATTGAAATTTGTTAAGTTAAGATGATTAATATGTGATAAGGACGGAACTTTAAACACAGACCACCTCAAGGAACAGAACAAGAGTTCATCCTGATTGTACTCGTAAATTAAATGGATTAGAATGAAACTTAACATAGACAAGCATGTTGTGGATAATAACTTCATCCTGAAGCAGGATCCCACAGAAAATACACACACCAAGGCCGAGAAAGCAAATTTATCATTCAAATCAGAAATCTAACCCAGTACTCGTTGAATATCAGTCCGACGGTAAGCACTGCACCATGCTAGTTATCTTTAATAGTCGGACAGTAGTAGTTGCTGATGAGAGATGGTTCCCCTAAGTACAAGGCGGGTGCAGTCAGTGCAGGAGGCGCGGTGGTCTTCAATATACCGTATCAAAGTGTGAGATCTTTGCCGCGCTATCAGCGATTATAACTGTAACATACGGATCGGGAATGGTCGCGTTATCGTTAAGGTTTTATTCAACGCCAGAAAGAGTAATTCTTATATTGAATAACAATACATTTTTAATTACTATAGAATCAGCCAATGTTCAACCATACCTCATTATGTCAGGATTTGAATCTTTAAGATCAATATTATGGAATACGATACAGCGTGATGTTCTATTAGAAACGGAAAATATACTTAGAGCTATCAAGGAGAATTATTATTAATGTACAAAAACAGCCATTACAAGGAAAACTGTGTCTGTTAGATTGAATTTTCTCTTTAAATTAAATTTAATTATAATACGTACTATGTCCTTTATAAACTTTAAGTTTATTACTGCTTTAAGCTTGTACGTGCAGCATTATTTATGATAGGGTAACGAAAATCGAATAGGTATTTTAAGTTTAAATATTTTATTTTTTAGTTTAGAGTGCATTCTACAACCGTGTGTATACCTACTTCCTTTGACCTACGTTTACTAAAGGTTCTTACTTAGGTTAAGGTAAGCGCATGAAATACAATAAGCTTAGCATTAAAAAGCTTCCATGAAAGCCTTTGAGAAATAACTTGATAGTCTGGCAGAATATAGTTACCCTCATTTTAAAGTCACTTGTTTAGTAAAACTTCTAGCGTACCCTACATTAGGTCAAAGTTGCTATTTTGTTACATAATGATCTAATACGGAAGGTATTTTCTAAGCATAATATGAGAATGAAGTTCATTTTGAAATACACAATACTCAAATTCAAGACCAACAACCTAAATAGACAACAGAGAAATCTCATCATTTATTAGTGGTCAGCTATCAATAATTGTTAGATAGTATTTATCCCACTTAAAGTCAGTCAAAAAATTCGTTGCTGCATCGAGGATAGATGATCGCCTCTAGTAAGTGTCATCTGAACTCAAACTTCCAGCCAGAACACGACTCTTTTGGCGGCTGAAGGACCTTTCTAGTATTATGTTACACAATCCTTGCCCCCACTCCTCATGTTTCGCGCCGTTACGTTTTTCTGTACCCTCGCCTTGCCTAAACGTTACGTAACACTCAAATAAACGACACGAATTTGACGACCCCGTAGCCTAGTTGGTAGTGACCCTGCCTGCGAAGCGAGGGGTCCCGGGTTCGAGTCCCGGCCGGGGCAGACATTTATGTGACAGATAAAATAATGTTTGTTCTCGGGTCATGGGTGTTAGTTATGTGTTATTAGTGTTGTCCATGCCACCCGCGACACAGGGAATCCTACTGCGGGGGTATGAGTGTGTTAGCGTTTAGCGTTTATTTATTTAAACATTTTTACCTAAAAAGTTGCCATTATCTCGACTTAGGAGAATTATATCCTCTAGTTTTTTAGTAATAAAAAAACAATGTTACGTAACGCTTTCAATCCCCGCCACCCTATGTAACGGGTCGTAACATTTTACTAGACCCCCCTCCCCAAATTGCGTTACGTATTCCTTGCACGTCGTCTAACTCAAGCAAAAGGGGCGGTTGCTACCCAGCTAGACTAAACAAAGTATTATCGTAATATTATCGCAAAGCATCGCTTCCCCTGACATTACCGCAACTCCACAATCGGTATCAAACGGTATCAAGAGTGGTTGATTTATGTATTCTCCGTATAATTGAATTGGGAACGAGTGTCTCTAAATCAAGGGAGCTAGCCAACTTCACCTTATTATAAACTGTAACCTGAACACTTGATACTATTTTATCGTTCTTACTTGATTAAGGTCTGTTTTTTAAAAAGCAGAAGATTGAGTGAAGATTGTTCTGGAACAATTTTAACTATAATGGATTGGTTGCTCTTTTAGTTTTCTACCTCAACTACTACCGACCATCTTGAACAATTGTTGCTATGGCAAATCGGAGTCTGTTTTATATTTAACTAGAAAATCGAGTTCTGCAACAATTTTAAAAGTTATACGTTGGTTTGTCTCTTTGTTCCACATCATTTTACATCAGCTACCTTGACCTTTATTATGGACAGGCGTTTCAATCGATCTTATATTAAGTTAGACTTTTCAAGTATCTTCACAAGAACACTATCTACGAAGTTCCATTTGTGATCCTAAACCACTCTCCGCTAAACATTACCTTTTTTCTGCCGCAATGGAGTGAAAAACTGCAACGATTGTAATCTCATTAAACCTCACAGTTTCTTTGTACATTCAATTAGTATCACATACACTTAGTATTTCCTCTGAACAGACATATCCGGATAGAATAGAAAAATGGCAATCAGCCTCGTTCAATTACTTTAGCCAGACCGGGTAAAACATTCGATAGAAATTTCCGAGCAGGAAATGCATTGTAACAATGAGGTTTTGTACATACTGCTTCAGGCTAAGTAAAGCATCTTTGTACTACTCTGATTCTATTTGTGTAATGGAATAGGTAACATAAAAGAACATAATAGAAAATAATGATTTCATAGTAGAATAACCGCTATACACTCATAGCCTCATAGAAGGATTCCCTGATTCGTGGGTGACATGGACAACATAGTAATACACGAACACTCACCCAGACCGAGAATAGAAATTAAATTTCATCAGTCAAATTTCCACCTCGCAGGGAATCAAACCCGGGACCCATTAGATGGCGGTCCGTCATGGCAACTATTGCTCCATGCTAGTCGAATACAAATATTTGTGAAGCCTATTGATCAGGTCTTGAGTTATTTGACCAAATTAGACTACATTTACCAACTTCATCTAATTTTTAGTTTTCTTTAGTATCGCGAGCTGTTATTTGTTAATACCAAATATGAAGGATGTTAATAGAGTTACTGTCAATAGACTTAATACATTTACGAGTCTTTGGAACTTTCAAAACAATAGCCCAGTTCACAACTTAGTCTTGTTTCAAAATGGTTCCTGTGAATACGGCAGCGAACATCTTTGGATGTATCATGGATGTTTGTGCAATTAAGGGTATTATTGGTCTTGTGTACCACATCGAATTAGATTAGGGTCTCAAAGGGGCCTCTAAGTGTTGGGTCTGTGTCGCGCCAGTCTTCCAAATGACCACCACTTACATACTGGGCCCCTGAATATTTAATTTTATCAATAAACTGTTTCATCATTTATGGAATTCTATGTTTGTAAAGCTATTAATATACTTACCTGTCTTGCGGAATACAGCAATTCATTCGTTCATTTCTTATTCATGCGAGGATCTCTAAAACATTTGATCCTATTAAGGAAAATTGCTATTACATGCAAATGCAGTTCACTGCACTCGCCTATTACAGCCACTTAATGTTTTACAGAAATACAGACATATTTAGTCTACATTTTATAAGAACCACGCTCATATACGTCTAAGTATAAATGTTATTCCAGTTACTTTGTTTGAATCGCTGTAATAACTTTAGAATCACATTTATAGTTTGAAATAGGGGTTCTTCATCACCGAAACAAAGTCGATTTTTTTTACTTTCTGAATAAAAGATAATCTAATTTTTTCGATTTTGAGTTTAGTAAATTATGCAAAGTTTAATTTGGATAACACTTAATCACGATAACGGATACGTGGCTCAATGATATTTTAGTTTTAAATTAGTTGTTGAAGGAACTTTTACTTGATTCTTTTTTACTTTACTTTTTATCTTTACTTCCTTAACTAAAGAAAACTGTTTACATAAACCCCCTCATTTCATTAATTATAATCTAAAATCGATGTCTTTTCTCTAGTTTAATAAGATTTATTTAATGTGGATTTAGCAAAGAATAAACTCTATATTATTGTCTCAACTGAAGTTAATCTCAGGATTGGTTAGTAAGAGCATAAATTGCAATCATCCACCAAATCTGAAAAATAACAATTATCCACAAAAAATATATCGTCCTGATGTAACTCAAATGGTTTTCTGATTTTAATTCCAAATAAAGCCCAGTCCATTGATTTCACTAGAATGTAGGTAAAAACGAAATCGATTTTCAATTAATCAGAAGCTAAAATCCGGTAAATCATTGGTATTGAGCCGAGTGTAACCGGTCGCCACTGGCTCGAACCGGTTATCGTCCGTTTAGCGTAGGGTTGCCACTTATAATCGATATATTTGATATGACAAACATTTATAATTTCTGTGGTGACGTAATAATGGATTCGAATGTTTTATTTTTTATGGTATTAAAATAGCAAACGAGCTGGCAGTGGCAGCTCATGGACATTGTAACAAACTTCGAGTAGGAGTATAAGAGGACAGTTACGAGTAGTTGGTTAGTAGGTTAGTAATTGATGTTAGTGAAAATATTAGTTCGAGTATTAGTCAATTCGTTAAAATATTACTGTATTAGTGTGACAAATCTGTGAATTTTGCAAAAGATAATTATGTATAATAGAATGGCAGTTGTAAATTCTTGTCGAAGACCTTCGAGCAATATATAAGATTTCAACACTAACTTTTCTATCACACTGAATGTTGCATGCTTTAGACTTCCCCTGTTATGAAGTAACTGAGATATTAAAGAATTAAAGTCAAGTATTCAAAGACGGATATGAATACATTAATGATAGGCAACCCTGATTCTAAACACCGGGCAGAAGGGGTCGTAGGGTCTAATCGCAGCGAAGTGATATCGCTCGCCAAGTATTGTTTCAATCTGGATTTATCACCGCTTTCGTTTGGTGGCTACTCTTTGTATGATATCCATGGTACTGATAATAAAATTGGTTATCTAACTAGCTATCTTACTTTCCCATTTTGTACTCATTTTATCTCCTTAGGGCATGATTTTTTCAAAATGGCAATTGTGATTTATCACTTTTTCGAACCAAAAAGTTTCTTTTTAATTACTTTTCATTTAAATAAATTTTATTTTCTCAAGAAATGTATTTGAAAAATACATTATTAGTGTTCATGACATCTAATAGACCAGCCAGTACTACTACAGATACATTCAAAGATACCAATTGATACAAAAATACGGCTTTCAGTTCAAAAGCAAAGAACTCTCCTCGTTAGAGGACAAATTAAAAATTTCCACTACCATTTCTTTATTTGCCGCCAGTCATTCGAACGAGTTAATTTCGAAGGAATGAACTCGCCAAAGTTTAATGATGAAAGTTTAATTGCTGTCTGAAGAAGGAGGAAAAAAGAAAAGAAAAGAAACAGGATATCCTGCCTCATCCTGATTAGACTGAAGATACCTTTGTAAATACTTTAGATGAAGTCGTTAATAACTTACTGTAGGCAGCCCTGTAAAAGTCACGTGTTATTAGCAATAAGGTTGTCTGTAAACAATCAACCTTGCAGGATTAACAAATGTACCTTCAATCAAAAATATTTATACTAACTTGCATGACAAAACAAAATTTGGCAACGCATGGAAATAAGTAGTTCGTGGACCAATTCAGCTCAGATTAGGGGATTTTTTTTAAACAAAATGCTTGTTTGATAATAATAATATTTTTTAAAGACACGTTCTTCCCTTATCTTCGTTTCCCCCATTTAAAAGTACAATTATTTTACGGAATGTGGTAGATTAAAAAAACGTGCTAGTGTATCTTTGACTCCTTACGTAAATTAATCATTTTTAAGTTTCAATCCTTTCAGGACAAATTTTTCCGTTTTGTTTAGTCTTCCGTTTAATTGGTGGTGTCCAATCCAATTCCAAAACACATAAGTCCTGAACTGACATTAAAAGACATGTGACAATAATAAATAGCACCAGAATTTTCCATCGTCCCTGTTTTATTACAACTATCACACAATACAATTCTCGAGAATTAATCATAATGTGTTAGCTCAGAATACAGCGTGTTAGGTACTGTTCTGTTTCGTGGTTCCTTTTAAATGAATTTTGAAGGAACGCGATTTAGGTGTAATGGATCTCGTCAACTATAGAGTGTTATTGTAAGCTTCGTTATTACTGTTTCTATTTTATTTTGAATGCTAGATGGAGCAGACGTTATTCTCTGACATATTTTATCGTTTATAGTTTGGTTGTTTTCTTATCTAAATATCTACCGGTATCTACCACATCAGAAGTTCCCAACCTTCAAAGTTCACTTTTCTATCATAACTGATAATCATATTGGACAACTTTTGCTTTGTTATGACGGCGTTTTAATAGTGTAGCTGAGGTCTCTAATCCGTTATTTCATTTTTCATTAAACTCGTTAGAAGTTAGTGTAATCTTTTTAAATTTTTATTTTTAATTTGTGTCGTAATAGACGAGTCGCTTTATGAGAGAATTCGTTCGTCACGCACCGTAACCGCTGATAACTTCTGTTTTTCGTGTCACGCTCTGAAATTCGTGTTGTGCGGCGGGCCATTGGTAAACCATAATACTTTATAATATTATATAATGTTCAATTATTATATTTTATACTATAGATATGCCACGTTCTTAGTAAATAATTTAAAGAGTTCCGCGCACCTTTATTGCCTTAACTATAGTAATTTGCCGTTTCGTTCATATCCCAAAAAATGGCCCAAATTAATTGGGTTGTTGTAAAAACTCGGAACTTTGAGTTATTTCCGTCTTGGTATTAAATCATCTTTTATTAGCTTTAAATTTTTACGCTTACGTCATCGCTTCATCAAGCAGTTTTAATTGTTGAATTACGATTAAAATTTTTCGTCCTTATTTTTGTAAATTAATGGCGAACTGAGAAAGTAACGAATTTTGTAAGAGACCAGTGGAGCCGCACTCGCTTCGCTTCGGTAAACTTATGCCAAAGCGAAGGTAAAAAAGTAGCCTAAGTTACTTTTTACTACATCAGGTATCTGCCAGTGAAAGTCCCGTCAAAATCGGACCAGCCGTTTCAGAGATTAGTCGGATCAAACAGACAGAGAGACAAAAATTAAAAAAAAATATATTTTGGTATGTGTACCTACCATGTTTACATAAGTAAGTTACATTATGCATTTAGTAAAAAGCGGCTACTTTATTTAGTTGTGTGTATAGATATAAAAAATACAGATTTCTAGAGGTAGATAAAAAAAGAATTACGTGTAAAAATTTATCATTTATACCCAAGTTAATTTATGATTTTGAGTTTGTATAAAATATACTTTGGCCTGAAAACGTCATTTTATCGTTTATTCTAAAATTAGCTTCTAAGTATCTATACAACTAGGTATCTATATAATTATATGGACTCGGATGTGAGTTTTACCTGAAGACAGGTACGAACTCAACACGGAAAAGGCGTGGTTTCTAAACGTGTTTCGAAAGATGATTGTTTAAATAGTTTGAAGGAGTTTAGAACGTTCACTTATTATCTTCTAGCTGTGTTTTTTAACTTAAATTTCCAATTATATAGAGCAATTAATTTAATTTATAATTTCCGTTCTTTATTACTATGCATTACTATGTGAATTACTTTGGCTTTTAACTTAAAAATGAAATAAATTTCAAAAAATATCGATGCTCTGCGCCTCAAAGGGCGTAAACA
Source organism: Lerema accius (assembly GCA_001278395.1). Lineage (NCBI taxonomy): Eukaryota > Metazoa > Arthropoda > Insecta > Lepidoptera > Hesperiidae > Lerema > Lerema accius. The sequence continues at coordinate 481,026 of LGAG01001223.1, read as the reverse complement.
TCAAAATACAACTTTACAAGAGAAGTCAAAAAAAAAGATTTTCGTCAACTTACATTTTTTTTTAATAAAAAACCTAGCGTATCCTTTATAAGAAGCATTTTCTAAAGGTAAACGAAAATCGAAGGTCAATAGTACCTGAAGTGGAAAGTTAAGAAATCTACAAAACTATGAAAGACAAAATATGTTATGAAAGCCAAAATAATAATAATTATTATGTCCCACAACAACGTCTACCCGATTTTCTAGCAGATCCTACTCAAAGTTTGTTACGATGTCCATGGGCGGCAGGGGTTGGTGGCACTGTCAGCTCGTTTGCTATTTTAAAACCATAAAGTAAAAAAAGGTCATAACTATTCGTATATCAAGTTTAAACCTAATTAAATTTGTTTGGTCTCTTACGAGCTCCGTTAAAGTTTTTTAATCGCATAAACTTTATTTTCTCAACTAGAAGACAAAGTTTGTCGAGCGTCAAATTATTCGACAATTAAAGTTAATTTATTAAAGTACTTGTATTAATATAATTATATTTAAAGGAGGCTTCAATGGAACAAAAAGGCTTAAGCTGGACGATGGCTTTTGAGCGAGTCCTTGGAAAGTCTGTTCTGTTAAATGTACGATTAATTAATTAATTATTGGATTCGCCAGTTGAACGGTTCGAGCTAGTATTGGAACTGAAGCTTTCGATTTTATTTAAACTTATTATTAAGTATAATGGTTCTGCAATGCACCAGTAGGATTATTTTTTCTTTACTTTATAATAATTATCTCGATGTACTTTTATATTAGTCGTTTTAAGCGTTCCATAGTACAAGTGGATTATTTACCATGTCAACCCGTCTGTCCGTCTGTCTGTCTGTGCGTACGTGTATATGTCTTGTATACTTAGCATAAAGGAAGGAAAGGAAATTACGCCAGAAGGATGGTAATATTTTTCGAGCACATGTATTTACATACATAATGTCCTTGCCACAACGAATCAAATGAGTCGAATTTCAATGAGGTTACTATTACTACCTTCGGTCTCCATCATCAAAACAGCGTAATTTAATAATAATATTGTATTATCATCCCATTAAAATGTATGCATGTAAAATTTCAGCTTTGGAGACTGGGAAGTTGGGTTTTTAGGGGGTGTCAAATATCTGTGCTCGTGACTGTATCACAGATTAGAAAATAGTTACTTTGTAAACTGTATGTCCAATTATTTGGCACGCTCTAGAAAGAATAAACGTCTTGAAGGAATTCAATATATTATGGTATAACATTGGATTCGTTCACATAGGCTATATGTAATATTTCCCTTCAAATTTAGCACTATCGTTTTCCGTCTTTCTATTATTGATTACTAGTGAAATATGAATCCTGTACAAAACTAAGCTTCTCTAAAGGTTTCCCGTTCAACGTAAGTCGGAAGTGGGGCACATCTAATGCAACTTATTGCGCAAGTTTCACGGCAAGTGGAGTAAGTACTGATGACACCTAAGTACTTGGTATAAAGTTCAAACTGCAGTGGAACTTTGATTGTCTACTTAACACCTACAAAGTCAGTTGCTTATGCACTAATGAACTTTATAAAGCCATTGATAAGGTGACGTGAAGTTTGAAACCTTAAGCCTATGCGAGTAAGGTGTAAGATGGAAATACCTTTTTTGATGGTCGTCTTTGTGTTGTAGTAGATGACGCCCGCGGCTTCGCCTAAGGAAAAGTAGTTTAATTAAAGATATTGGGTCCCACGGGACCTACAGTCGGGAAAAATTCTATCCTATATCTTATTCCTGCATGTGATTTATCTGCATTTTTGTGTATTTATTCACGTCTTAATTTGTTCGATGATTAGCGTATAAAGGAATTACACCATCCACATAACATCCAAATATCCAAACATACTTACAAACTTCCACATTGACAATATTAGTGGGATAGTAAAATTACATTCGGATGTAATAATCAAAAGGAATGTATGTAAATCCTTTTATAAGAATTTATAATTTGCTCAGATTACAGCTTTATAAAATGGTGTTAAAAATATGAATAGAAAAATACTATGATTGTTCGACAGTGAAGACAAATTAAATGATTGATTCAACCTTAACATGTTGAAATCTGTTGAGCTATTTGGGCTATAAAGTGTGGCAAAAATTACATATATACAGTAGGAATACATTACTTCTTCCTTTACAAACAAAACGCATTATAACCAAACCATCCAATCCTCAAAGAGGAACTGATGCAAAACTCGCATTTAAAATTCCATAGCCATTTATTCTCAAGTCATATCGATATCATCCATATCATGGCTTCCATTATAAGTTAGCCAGATGTGCTCCGAGTAATGCAACTTGGAGGAACTTGATAACTTGAGTTCAATAAGTACCCTCCGAGCTTCACAACTTCTCAGGTGGGATTCATTGCAAAGCCTTATTGGTCGATTGAGAGCAATGATGATGAACGATTTTTTATCCGACTGCGCTAGAAAGAGGGTAATGTTTTTGAAGCCTATGTATGTTAAGTTCTTTGACGCACTGTACAAATTAAATAATTGTATAAATTAAAAAGATATTTGGGGAGTTATTTTCCCTTTAGTCTCCTGCAAATTAAAGCACCTTTACGCAACGGGGGTAGATTAAAAATAAATGGTTTTTAATTTTTTTTTAATCTACGCTTAGTTTTGTATATATAAGCTAACAATGTATAGAAATTGCTTGCTGTCCTGTCCGTAACCTAATTCTATAACACCATGATAGCATGACACGCCCAACATCTAAAACCACGAGTCCGAAAGCCATTAATAAACTAGCCAGCACAAAGCAATCAAATTATATTAACAAAACAATGTTTACCCTCTAGTAATCGCATCGTAAACATTTGCATGGTTCTCAGGAAACAGTCCGCATTACGTAATCAGCACGACGCGAATTACTCGTCAAAGCCTAGCATGCATGTTTTGTGCATATGCTATGCGAGCCATGCACAGATTGTGCGGACGGGCGCTCAAAGCCCCATGCGGGACACGATCTGTTTAACGTGCGTTATTACGATGCATTTTGACGCCATGTTTCGGATATTTTCGTATCGGTCTTAATGGCCGGGTTTAGTAATCGATTTTTTATTAGTTTCCTGATTATTAATAATGTATCGAGAGAAAGGTTCTTTGTTGAATTTTATGAGGTATCTAAACCGCTCGTAGCGTAATATTTAACAATGAAAGTAGAAAATAAGGGTAGCAGTTACTAATACAAAAACAAGTAACCCGACTGTTATGTTTCACAAGTCAATTTATTTTTACTTTGGATTACATATTTTATTAACAGACAGCATTAACTATAGAATCGTTAGGAGGAGGTCCCCCTTAATAGACATTTAACATAGACACTGACATCTTTCAGTCAAATGCATCGAATGATTCTATATCTATTTTTTGACTAATGACTAACTCATAGCAAAATTTACTCATATAGCGGGTTTTTCTTGAGCCAAGCCATAGTCGAATCGTAAAGCGTGCTAAAAAGTTTACATGCAGACACATACTGACAAACAAATACACACACAGACATAGATTATATATATATATATACACACACATTCACAGGCACACATACATTTACAAAAACACTCGAAAAACATAACCGTTTGAATGAAAACGGGTCAATAAGCAATAAGCATTAACAATGTAGTTCATAAATACAGTTTTCCTAACCCTGTCGAATACCAAACCGTTAAACGTCGATAGGTCCATGTAATTGGGTGGCGTGTGGTTTATATAATTACAGACCGAATTATGCTAATGAAGATGGATTTAAATGAAACAATGGTTGCCTAATTAAAATACATAGCAAATGTGTGATTAATGTAAATTACGTTTTTTATGTTACTTGTAACTGGAAAATATACCGGCCGAATTGAGAACCTCCTCCTTTTTTTAGAAGTCGGTTAAAAATAAAAAGGTTCTTGTTTGGACAATCGTTTGGTTACGTAATTATTCTGTAAAGGCTATGTTTAAAGATTGTGGGAATGAAAATGAGTCGATTTTACAATTTTAACGCACTTATTGTCATACTCATATTTTAAAAGTGAACGTCAACAGAAAAAATATTGTCTTGGTACTTTACCAATTTTACTAATTGATTGATGATACCTTAACTACCTGTATTCCACAATACACATTTCGTTTGATTTCAACAAATTAATAATCAATTGATGCAAATGAATTATCAATATTATTTAACTGTAAGAATTAGAACTGGTTTAAGGGTAATTTCAAACGCCTGGAATTTGCATCAGGAATCAGATCCTGAAAATTCTGGTCTTTTCTGCCCTTCATAAAAAAGTAGGCTCAATTTTTTTTTCTTACTTCACCGGTCCGTATTCCAACCACGCAGTTGCTTAACTTAGTCCGTCGCTTCCATCCTAAGCCTAAGTTGATATTTGACAACGCCCACAAATGTAAATGAAAATAAGCATTTTCTTACAAATCTGATAATTATTCAAACATTACACCTCTCGCATACAAATCACCGTCGGTCTAACTAACCACAAACAGTAAATTTACATCCACGCCACGAGAATATTAAACGTTGCGCTTTGTCTGATTACTACAGACAATACAACACAAGATCAAACCATCACAATACGTATATAGACTATAGACCATAGAAATTTCTAATTGGAGACGTGGGTGTAATGATAAAGAAGCCTGGAAATTATCAGTTCTGCAATTTATTTCTTTTTGCTTTATTATCCATCTCTATTATGACTCTCTGTATGTAAACTTTTTATATAATTATGTATATTTATATATTATAAGTAGGTATAAGTACTCGTATTTATATATGTAAGTTCTAGTATTTATAATTCATATTATTATTCTGTTTGTATATTTTTCCTTTCTTTATTTCCTAAGGCTAAATGGCAGAGAATGCCACTTGGCATTAATTCAGCCTTGTGTAAAAATCTGCTGTAAGATTTTTAAGAAGAAATAAATAATAATATCTGCAGTATTTAACACGATTGTGGTAGAAAATGGGTATTGTTTTTTTAGGAATTTGAACGCATGCAAAATATTATGCACTAATTAGGATTTGAATTTGATATAATACAAGGTTTACTGTGAATTGCAATCAGTAGTCGGAATACATTGTTATATAAGTTAATATTCGTGTGCATAAATTGTCATTATAAATAGCCTGAATCTATTACAAATCTGTTTAAATAATAGTGTTTGATTTATGAAAACTGCAGTAACATTTCCATTGAAATTATAGATATGTAATATTTGGGTGTTAATATACACAGACGAAAATATTACTTTTTTATCCAACTACGTCTAAAGGAAGGTTATGTCTTTGAACGCCTGTATGTACTATATCCGTTTTATTGGTTTGACGGATTTTAACTTTAACATAATGAGATGTTATTAAATTTGTCTTTATTGAGGGCATGAAATGGGCTAAGCATATACTCGTACGAGTATTTGTTTAAACAATTTTTATGATACAAGTTTTTTGTTTATCTAATAATACCAGTTAATAATGTAAGTAAAGAGACACAAAGTTATATGTAAATTGTAATACTCCTTCCAAGTGTGTGAGCAGCAATTGTGTTTGTAGGAAACTACAGTCTGGACGTATTGGAGCAACAGAACAAACTCGTTTGTAGCGGTGATGTATTTCATTCAATTAAGTGTTGCATGGCAACATGAGTGTAAGCTAAATTTAACTCTATCTTCATGTATACATGGTATATAATACAACGTGTTAAACTATTACCTTTTGTACATACCAGAATCTTGTAAGAGAAATCACAAATTTACATTTGTGATGAATTCATGATGAGTTTTAGAAATTATGAAATTGAAAATGGTATTGTTTACAGTTTTCGAGAACATGGTTTGTTTAATTTTGGTAATGCTTAAAATTACAAATCTACGAAATTGTTCAAACCATCTCTCAATGTTATGCTGTGAAATTTCGAGATGCATTTATTACAATACGAATTTTACACTTAATGTAACGTAATGAACAAAAGATAATAAATGCCATGTAGGATGTTAAATAAGATATTATGACACTTCAAAAAAAATATATTTAAATTATTTGTTGCTTATTATCTTGCTTGCAATTCAAACTTTAAAGCGTGATTTTTCAGAGGTTTAAAAATGAACTTATTGCTTGGTAACATAATTATGTTTGCGGAGATAAACAAGGATCATAAAAAGATAAAATCAACGTACGATTAAACAAAAGATAAAATAAACATAAGCTAAGCCTTTCAAAGACATGGCGTTACCTGATCAACTGCCCCCCCACCCTTAGAAGATGCGCATAAAATGGAACGATGCAATTTGCCAGCGACTCTCTGGGAGCCAGATTATTATCTTAACTTTAGTGCGGTGTCAGTAACAGCGAATAAGGAGAAGAGTCTTGAAAGAAATGGTTTTCTGCATGCTTAATATAAAGAATAATAATGTCGTCAGTGGTAAGGAGTTCCGACCTTCTGAAAGTACTGTATTAACAAGTCCTGAATATCATCTAGAAATATTATCCTTGCCTTAACGAATTCTATTCGAAAACGAACACGATACGCAAACGAGTTCAATTTCAGTTACAAAGAAGTTCTTGTGGCCACCTTCAATCTCCATCGTCAGATGAGCTTATTTTCTTAATAATGTTGTAGTTTCAACCCATTAATATATGCATGCAAAATTTCAGCTCAACGGACACCGGGAAGTTAGTTTTCTAATAGAGGTCACATATTTATGATGTCAACTAAGGTTCTCTGTATACGCCAATGTAGATTTTTTAGTAATAGGTACTGTTTAGTTTCTTTTTGTGTAAGTCAAACTTTGCTTAGTAAGAAACTAGCAATATTTTAAGAATACTCCTCTTTTTTAATTTCTGACTGTAAGGCTTTTATTACTAAAATAATTGCAATTGTAGTAGAGAGCAACCAACATTAAGTAACTTAAACTTACTAACGTAATCTTAGTGCTGCCCTCTAGCGGTTCAATCGCCAACACTAGCACCGTACGTCTAATACATCCGACAGAGCATCTGCTTAAAGCGCTTGATGAGACAATCACCACAACACATTTGCATCGACCCCCTGGAACCCCACAGCGGTAACTGTTTACTAAATTGTAACAAAGACATTGTTCCTTAATTCTTTGTTTGTTACAAAAAGGAGAAGTTACAAGACAAAATGTGTAACTTACTACGATTCAAACTATTGAACATTCAGCGGAATTGCACTTTTAGGAATAGTATTTTTGCCGAATGTTGCGTATTGAATCTATTGCGTAATGAACTAACTAATTTTTTGAAATAAAATGAATTTTTAAAAACTTTTTATTTCATCTCAACAACACTTAGATAATTTGCTATTCTTGTTATACATTATAACTATCTGTAGTCTATTTCTATAATAACTACTTGTAAAATATTAAGAACCATCGTTATTTTATAGTCAAGTTATGCTACTCGCTGTAACAACAGTCGTGACAAAGCTAAGAAAAAAAGGTAACTTTAATAAAACAAAATTTACATACCTATTTTGTTTTGCATTTAAAACGAATAATTTGAAATGATTGATGGAAACCATAAATTAGCGAGATTTGCTTTTGGCCGGCGTCGATTCTGCTAAAATAATTAAAATTTCTGACTATTACGACTCTACTGAGAATAATTTGTAACGCAATTATCATAATTACATATTGTTTACTCTTATAAAGCATTTCTTGTAATTGAGACCATCAATAAATACCAAATCTTCTTCAAAAAACTTCAATTCGAGATTTGAAGTACACAATAGCAAATAGTAGCAACGAAAAGTTATACAATCTTATTGCAACGGAATACCACTAGTCTGAAATAACAAAAAAAATACCGAATGTGTCAAACTACACTACATTGAGACTCAAAACTGGATTTATGCATTTGTAAATTAGTAGAATGGACGCCCTATTATACAAAGACCAATGACGCGTCCCTGCCACCCATTACGCGCCATTTTGACCGCCATCTTGCCGCTTGTCATTCCTCACACGGACGTAGGCGATTATTCAAACAGCCAACACAGACTAAATATCTTCGGCAATATATCATCTGTGGTACGGGGTGTGACGTATTTATGGTTTTGGTGTAGCCTGTGGTCTTGCATGGGAACCAGAGACAATCGGTAATACAAAATTAATTTAAAAATAGAAATTTACTTTAACATCATAGCAGAGGTATCTATTTATTTAAAACCTAACCCATGAATTCGTAGTCACGTTTTAGTTTTTCTATTAATTATATTTTATTGAGATTATTTTTTAATGTGTTCCGAGTATGTGCTTCATCAAGCAACAGATACTTTTAATCTTTAACAAATCCACGCAATCGTAAATACTAATCAAAAAATTAAATCAATTCAAAAAACTTAACTAACATACAAAAATATCGGGATTTTGAAACCTACAATTTCTTAAAATGGTCGGTTCGAGTATAGCCTTTGCAAACAAAACCGCACCGGCCTCAAAAAAAATTTAGTCTGTCTAGGCTTAAAAAAACAACTGAAACTAAGTATTCTGAAACAAACCCCGATCTAACCGACAACTAAGAAGACAAAAAAGACAGTAAGGAATTCTGAATTTTAATTCATGCATGCCCTAGCTGATCTAATCCATTTCCTTCTCGCATTATTCAACTCCACACTCGGGTTAAGCCGACCCAATTTCCCCTGTTTTTCAATACGAATCCGAATATCTTTTACACGGAATTTCAAGCAGCTGCGGTTTCCTCATCAAAGTAAGAGCTTGGTTAAGGGAGTGCAATCCTCAATTCGATGAACCTGTACGGTTGGCATAACACGTTTTGTAGCTTGAAGGTTGGAATTTTTTGTTTTTTTTTGGATTCTATCTGCAGACGTCTGCGGTATGGTTTTGTGGTTCTTCGAGACTTTTTCGAACTCCTACTTATTTTTCTGTTAGTATGGTTTTAGAGATATACAATACACGTATACATTTATACAAATCCAAACATACGTTTGGAGTAAGTTCCTTTAAATGAGTCTACAATATTTTTAGGGCTGTCTAAATTTATAATTTTGTACACTAAGGTACAAAAAATTTGATGTGACGATCTTAGATCGAAAAAATTTATTTTTTTTCAAACTTATAGATAATTTTCGATTGTATATTAATTTCAGTGATTTGAAAAAAAATCTACCTATACCTACTATAAAAGGGAAACACTTATAATGAAATTTAAAAAATAAGACGATAAATGCAATTTTCAAAGTTACCAAAGCTTTTACATTAAAATGGAACCTACTACTTTAAAGGATTTAAAGAGGCAACAGTTGTGCTAAGTTGATATCTGGCGCAAATTTCCGGACGAAAACTTCTTCTGGCCTCCACAATGTTTGCTTTCGAAAATGCGCCGAATAGCAAAATTGTAAAACTGAGAAGAATATTTTTGAATTAACACAGTTTGTATTTACATTTCAGTTTTTTATATCATAACTACAATTAGTTTAATATAATTTTGTCGATTTTCCATGGGATACAAAACGTTTTACAAATGTAATGTAATTATAATAAGTTTATTATAGTAACTTCTAATGTCCCGATAGATTATAACTTTTCATATCGTTGGCTAATGAAAGGTAACCTCAAAAGAACAAGGTGGGAAATTACTAATTTATTTTTTTAATAATAATTAAATAGTTAAATATTAAGTAATAACGTAACTTAACTAAAGTAAAATGAAAGCCCTAATATGATTTTGCTATTTTGTCAATGTCATAATTAAAGACCAAACTAACGGTTAAGTATCCAGACTTAACTATTTCAAACTTAGTTTTAAGAACAATTTATTTACGAAGAATAGCCTTACTGCTTCATAAACTTAAAATGAACGCAGTAACTGCTAATCGGTGAGACCAGATGACTATACTTAATGAATTAATTGAACAAAAATAATTAATTTCAAAGAACAAATATATTTTGTCCAACAAATGTCTGTATAAAAGCTACTCTGTATAGAGTTCCAAAAAAGGAAAAAATAAACAAAAAAAAACTTATTTGAAAACAGAAAAATCAATAATAATCCCAACATTTTAAACCAAACGTTTCTATTTGTTTCCAAGCCAAGCACAGAGTTAGAATTTCGTGTAGAAGAATGCAGTCTTGTAAGTTTTGTCAGCGATTGCTATCACATAGCGTCGCTTTATCCATTGGGATGAATAAATTTGAAAGGATTTCAACCACCATCTGTCACGACAAAGTTGATATCTGGCGCAAATTTCCGAGCGCAAACTTCTTCGTGCAGTTTCAGAGGAAATGCAAAGTGTTTGGATTCAAGCGAAAGAGCGAATGATTTGTTGAAATGCTTATAAATTTGAATTAAAGATTGAATTATTGTTTGATTTTTCACATTACAAAAAAAAATTACATTTATCTTTTATTTTGTCTGTAATAATAAACCTAATAAGGTTGAAATTGTACCTTGAATATTTCTTGGAAGTCTTTATGCAGGTTAATTTAGTTTGGTTCTCATCAGAATTCTCAATAATAACGTTCTTTATAGTCCTACAACAGACACATTTAAGTGTCGTTTATTCGCACAGACCAAAAAATATATAGACGCAGTTTTCGGTTTCGAGGTACATTTCTTGGCAGACCGTGCTCGGTAACATTATGCCAGGTCGTAAAAAAAGAAAAAAATTGACCACACTTTTTTAGTCTGAACACTGAGTCTATTATATTTTTTGGTCTGAGGTTATTCGATGTTTCCTGGTCCTACAACATACTATTATTAACAACATAGCTTTAGCATAGCATAGCATAGCATACAAATGCATGCGGCGAGCCAGTCTTTGCTTTGTATGAACACACATTTCAATTACGTTGAATATCAGGGGCGCTCAACATTTTAGTTGTTTTGCTACAACCAGTTTTTTATTACTAGAGGTTTCGGTTCCTTAACATTGAGATTCTAGAGCATTCTCGCTGCTTCATAGTGAATCGATCGAAGGTTTAGTGTTAATCCAAGGGTGATGAGTATTTATATTGGTAATATTCTTATTAATCCACCAAAATCTTTGATGTTTCAATTCCAAACAATAAAATCGATTTAAAATCGATTCTAGATTCTATTTACAATCTACGCTTTAAGAATTCTGTATAAAACAGAGCAAATATGCCGTAAAGCCATTCTTAAGTGATACTTTTGAAGCTTACGGTGAGGTGAATGCGTCCATTAGGTTTAAGCGATGCTTTGACTCCGTTTTCTCTTTAATAGTGGTTCTTGTCTATTGAAATTTGCGACTGAGATACGACAAGATGTCGTGAAATAGTCGTGTAATCACACCTCACACCAATTCACCTGTGAATACAGCTTAAATTTTACAATCAAATCCCTCTAAGGTCGGTGATCTATTAATACGAGTTCAATTTTGGAGCTCTCTTAAAAATAATGCAGGCACGTACAAGTTTGAGATGTCGCATATCTTTTATAGTTAGCAAAACTGGAGATAATATTATATACTTTTTTATTATGTGATAGAAAAACATTTTGATTTTTATAATAAAACAAAATGCACACTAGCACGCGTTTGATACACAGTCACGTTTCAATTGACGTTGACATCTGTCATCAAGGGATATTGGACGAGTCTAGTGTAGATATTTAACGTAATAATCGGGTCCTCTGGTATAATTAAATCTTCAATCATTCTTCCACAGACCAAAAAATATATAGACGCAGTCTTCGGAACAAAAAAGCGTAGTAAGGAAAAACATAACACAAATAACAAATGATAACGATTCCCAATACATTGCTCGGCAGACCGTGCTCGGTGACATAGTCAGATCGTAAAAAAAAAAAATTGACCACACTGTTTTGTTCTGAACACTGAGTCTATTATATTTTTGGTCTGAGCATTCTTCAAATTGTTGTTACCTGTAAGCACTGTATGTGTAGTTGTCGTATCTAGTTCAACTAGCCATTTAATTAAACTGCGGACCCTTTCATAGAACGACGCCATTCAATCACACGTCTACGTCGATTACTCGAGTGGCTGAACGCAATGTTTAACGGAGCATCGAGACGGTCGTCATACCTTATCGAAACGTAAATATCTTATGTATATGTAATAAATAGTGATTGGCGTCAGTAAAAAATATAAGGTCCCGATGAAACCAAAAAATATAAAAAATCAGACAAAAACAAACATAACTATAAGGTACAGATAATAATATATTAAAAAAAAAACATATTGTTTAATGAGCTAGTTTTTTTTATAAAACTAAAATATTTTACCCAAATGTTTGCTACCCCTGTTTATTCCAGATGAACGGTTATTTATTAGCGCGGGTACCTTTGTGCCAGTTACATACACTCGACATTTCATTTGATTCGTAGCTACGTACGTAGTAGAGTTGTGGAGTTGTACGTTGCACACATTGGTTGCGGTGACCACAAATGTTTCGTACTCGTAATGTCTAGTGAACATTTTATTAATAAATAACTATCTACATCCATAGTCTCACACTAGAACCAATATTATGTAGCCCCATAACTGTCCCACTGCTGGGCTAGAGTCTCCTCTCACAACGTGAGGGGTATAAGCTCTAGTTCACCAACATAAGCACTGGTTGGTAGACTACACATCACCTATGAGAACTTTATGGAAAACTTAGGTGTGCACGTTTCTTCACAATACATTTATTACTCAGATAACTTGTGGAAAGTTGTGCGTGCCGGGTTCGAACTCAAAAACACCTGTTCAATAACCAAAGTTTTAAACACTAAGCTATTTACCCCAGGATACATTACATAGTATTTAACTCAATCCATCCAAACTTCTTCTTTGCAAAGAATCCATCCCAAGACTGACCTATATGGCACGCTTAAACGGTTGCGCCATAAACGTCGTTATGAAGTACAACCCTTCCCATATTAGTATACCTACAGATAATAATAACAACGATATAAAATAATAACTGCGTACGATTGTTATACTAGCTGAAACTGGCTGGAACCGGCCAAAACCGGTTCGAAGTAGCTCTTCCGCTAGGAAACAAATAGTCGCGTTAGCTCTGCGTTCTGTGGAGCCAATCTAACAGGGCACACTCGTTAAAACTTCCGCTTCTGTGTGCCTATTGACTTGCTCACACTCTTACTTAAAATATTCCTTAGCAATTTCTCCGCCAATTCGTACCAGAGCAATGTCCTGTCCTAAAGAGCGGCTAGTACTCAGTTATGGGATCAGTTATGGGACTCAGTTCAGCGAGGTTGCGGGAATGAAATATTTCAGGAATTCGTGGCTATATAAATGCGCGAGCTCCCATAGAGTGTCATATGTTTGTCTGGCAACCGCAGTCTAGCTGTTTAGTGTGCGCCTAGTCTAAGACCTAGATTAAGTATGAAGTTCTAAGGAAAAAGATGAACATTAATATTACATAAAGGATCCAGACAAAATATTACCTCGTATAAATATATTATAATAACGAAAAATATTAAAATACATTTGTCTGATAAGTCATAGATAAAATATGTGTAACATAACCATTAAATACTTCCTTATTAATGAATTTATGAATAAATTACTTAATAGAATTTACTATCGCTGACTAAAGTTTGTTTAAAAAAAAAAACTACATATATTTCGGTCAAAACATGTGAAACTCATATTAGGGACATTATATCCCTTTAGCATGCAAAGTATGTCAACCCACATTTGGCTAGAATGTTGAATTATGGCCGTAATGAAGGAGAGCTATGAAATTAATGATCCTTTAAACCACAGTCCTGTATGACATATCTTGGGGGCAGGAATATAGTTAGAACTAAGATCAATAGGACTATGAATGGTCTTAGAGTTACTTTCTACTAGCTTCTTTCGAGCGTGGGAAAAAGTAAAAAATACACAAGTAATTAAAAGTTTACAAAAAATTTAATCATTAGGTATAATAATTCATAGAAAAACAAAACATTCGACTGCTATTTTTTTGGAGTTAAATGTGCTCTAGTTCCTTCTTTTCGCACAGCCAGGTAAAATACGGTGCGTTACCAATCAGAAAAGTTAAAGATGAAATGGTACGAGTTTTCAAGCCTTAGCTGGAATATAAATAATTGACGGCTGACTCAAACTCAAAGATAGTTGCTAGACAAATTATTTTTGGTAATATACACGTAGTTCTTTTGAGAAGTCTTTGATATATTTTTAGTTAGTTTTTTTATAGTTCTTCCTTTTTTTTTCTTTTTTTATGCTTTCTTTCAAAATAGATTTACAATCGCAATCGGTACTCTGGGCAGAGTTACGACTGGTATTTATCGTGTTCGCGAGCATTTACAGCAAGAGTGTGCACAAACACAGCGAACAACACAAAATTAGTGGTTTTATAGAAAAAACTAGAAGACAAGTTTGCATTCGGCTACTGCGGTGAGTGAACCGCGTTTGTTCCAGTTTCTAGTAATCCTGTAGTTGTGTAGGATGAACTATGTGGACTAACTTGTGGCACGTAAGCTGTTTGAAATTGTTGTAGTTCTACAAAGAACGCTTGCAATCATTGTTTTTATATAATGTTTAGACTGTCGTCAATATATTTATTTATTTAAGAACTTTATTGTATAAACCTTAAAAACAAGTAAGTGTATAAAAAACGGGCTTAATGCCTAGAGGCATTTTCTACCAGCCGACCTATAGTGCTAAAGAAAATTTGCAAAAAGTGGCGATAATCTTTATATTGCGGGCAAAGAATTTGTAAAAGTAAATAAGCATGCACATAAACACGATATCATAAATTAAACATACACATTATAATAATAATACAACTAACTAGAGGTGCCAATGTTATTTTGACACATATTTTGTTTCTCATAGTTTGGTTAATCCTTCGTTGTATACATCAGTTATTTCTGACCTAAAAGGCTAAAATAACCTATACCTTTAGTAAATTCTTATTTCATTGAATAACTTTTTAATAGATAGCGTTTTAATAGTTCAACAGTTTAGCTAATTGAAGTGTGTCGACTACAGCATCATCTACCAGGTCCAACTCTAGTCCAAAACCATAATTTGGTCATATAGTAATGTACAGTATTAAGGTGGTAGCTCACCAACCAGAAGCAAAACTCTGACATTGACGTTCAAATATACATAACAAATATTCACCATTCTCACATGAAAATAAATATCCCACGGTAACATTACTTCGTTCGATGTTCAAAAAATTTGGCGATAAAGCACCCTCTACACTTTCCGTGTTTAACAGGCCTCGACCCTAAGGGTTGTCGCCGTAAAAATTTACGCTCGCGCCGGACGCGACACGATTTGCTTATCGTGACGGTGAATGGGTCAAAAGGCTTACCTTAGAATATACATTGAAACTACAGCGCTACTGAACGAGCATATATTATTATACTAATCAGGTGTGATCCGTGCAATATGGGGTATATAAGAATTCAATAACCAATATACTAAGTAACAATTTGGGGTCAATGTTTACTTTTTATTTTACAGTTGTTACAGTTTTGGTTACTTTTGTTTTGCGGGGGAGCTTATTTGTACTAATAATAAATATATCGACCTCAAAAAAAAATTTTGCGAGTGCATCGTATAGTTTATACCCTGTATCACTTGAAACAAATTCAAGCCGCTTATACTGCAGAGCTTGCCAAAGAAATGGACAAACAAAAATAAATACTGACTAATATATACATATATGCGTAGAATCAAAATACACTACCTTTCTACGAGCGAAGTCCGTTATAAATGAATAAATACTACGTACTTAAAACTTATATGAACTATTTTCTGCGTAGCTAGAATTAAATGTCGTAGACCCTGGCTATGTCGTAGCCTTTTGCTACGGCGTAGGCGGTAAAGAACTTTGCATGGTGACGTAAAAAGACGAATACCGTATTGACTTTGAAAGAAGACGAGCTTTATTACCTTCAAAGATATAATTTATTATCTTCTTTAGAAAATATGCTAAATAATTTTTATTTTAATTGACGAGAATTGTAAGTGTAAAATTATGTAGTTTTTTTTTAAAGTTATATCCCGATAACAATTTATTTACTACCACAATAAAATTTGGAGCAAATATGAATAACTTAAAAATGAATTTGCTTGTGCCGACATTTTTTTAAAATAAATACAATCAAATAAAATTTCCACATGCAATGGTTAACAATTCGAAATTCAAACGCAATGTAAAAAGCGATGTGATCGCGTTACACGGCATTTTTTGTAAACACAGTTATTTTTAACTGCGCTGTTAACAGCAACTGGTTTTTATATTTTAAAACGGCTATTTGTTTATACAAATTCATATATGTATAGTATAGTTAATATCCAATAGCAATAACAAATAAATAAAAATAATAATTCAATCTCTATAAAGAATCTATCGTTAAAAGTTTTGTTCCGATGTTAAGCAAAGTATGTACGAGTAAGTAAGTTAAATTTTCGTGTAGGCAGACTTCACCAATTTTGGGATCTTTTGTTTAGCTTCAAATAACATACATACAGAATAGGTTAGACAAGTATTTATTGTTGACATTCCTTATAACACTACGCATCGTATTGCTAGACATTATTCATTAGGCGCTCAAACACATTAACCTCCAAATAATCCCAGGGGATCATATAATCGGGATAAAATATATCCTACGTCCTTCCCCCAGATAAGAACTACCCGTAAACTACGTTTCAACTCAATTGAATCAGCTTTGTAGGCGTGGAAAGGTAACAGAATTAATTTTACATACAAGTTAATATTATAGTATCGCTTGATGCTCAGTAGCATTATTAATAATATATGTACA
Organism: Lerema accius; assembly: GCA_001278395.1. Taxonomy (NCBI): domain Eukaryota; kingdom Metazoa; phylum Arthropoda; class Insecta; order Lepidoptera; family Hesperiidae; genus Lerema; species Lerema accius. Next base: position 464,212 of record LGAG01001223.1, on the reverse strand, counting down.
TACATACACTATTAAAACGCTGCGCTATTATTTCTTTTTATTAATTTATTAATAACTTAAAAATTACATGTCGGCAAGTATCTATTTTATACGTTGTTAGCATATTACGTTGCTAAAATTGAGTGCTTATTCTTTGAAACCTATACGTACAACTAGCATACAAATAGAAAAATGTGATTATCCACCCAAACACGGTCGCGAGCTCGTTATAAATTTACTGGATTCATGCATGTGGAATTTTCAAACGACTGTCGAGGTCTAGGGATGCCATTCTTTAGAAAACTTTGAGATCAATAGTAGGGTAATTTAGTTTAAATCGGACACTTAATTTATGGTTCATGTTATAATAATCTTTTTTACTGTCAGAATAACAATTATATTTTTAAGTAAGCAGTCTTTAAAAAGAATGTAATATATTGCAAGCAAGGGCGATTACGAATTTAAAATTTTTACTGTTTTTAAAATATTATTTAATTTCGAATAAAAATATATTTTTTTAATTCAACTTATAGAACATTGTGATAATATTATTATATAATGAGAGGAGTTGTGGCAGCCCTAGTACGTACAATATTTTCATATATTTTTGTTATAAGATTTGTTCCACGTATAAATAGTGTACAAAGGTTCATTGTTACGAGATTATCACAGATAAAGAATACTCCGTGTTTTGTATTCATAGACTTAAACCTAGACTATTACACAATGAAAGTCGTGACTAAAAATAATAAGTATAATAGCATAAATGTTTTTTCTACTTTACCTTTTGTAAAAAAAAGGTTCTAATATCCATGCAAATTACACCAAAGCATTATTTAGTGAAAAAGATTTTTTAGTTTTTTTTATCAATCTTTTTTATTCCTCTCATTTGCCTAAACAACTCTTGTTTAGCATTTTTCTTTGTCTTAACTATAACTTGTTTAAAAAAGTATTATTTCAAACTGTATAAAAAAAATTATAACGAAGCTGGCAACCCTATGGTATATATGTACGATATTTTTAATGTTTTTTGTCTTGATTTTCCCATGTTTATGGCGTATATAGTTTGATTGGCTATCTAGTGGTAATGGGCTTCGACGGTTCGTTGCAGCTGGTGCCATATGCAAGCGAAATAGGTTTCCAAAGTTATGATCGACACTAGTGATAGAATTTGGACGTAAAAATGTTTGAATTTATAAAATAGAACCAAGTTTAGTTTGCATCTTTTTGTACGATGTATTTTAAGTAAATAAAATTGGTGTTGAAATTCAAATTCAAATCATTTATTTTGTCTTACAACGTTACAAATAACCTTCCTAGTCTCGATAGACAAAGGCTGTCATATCATCGGTTTTAAAAAAACAAATACTTAAACCTAAATATGCTACTGTCAGCCGGGAGGCAAAAAAGCCGGAGGAAAAAAACTCCCGGTACTCGTTTAAAGAAGCTAGATTTTTACAACGTTAATTATTATAGTGCCGCTTTGGTGTCATAATAATCAATGCGAGACAGCGATCGCATCGACAACACAACATACTTAAAGCCGCCTGTTTACAAAAAGTTGCTTAAAATTATTCCATTGGTTGTTAAACATAATTATAGCCCTATTAATGACTATTTACAGATTTCGATTTCTACATACAATCGAATTTTTATCCATTTCTTTGGCTAATACTACAGTATTATTGGCTTGACAGACTTCATCGTGTAATGACACGAAGGATTCATCTCCTTTGTGGAAGTGACCATACATTTTTTTTCACGGCACCTCTCATTGTTTTTATATTAGCTATTACTTGTTTATCATTATCAGTCAAACGTCATAAAGTGTCTTCACTCGCCCGATTACTTTTAATAGACACGAGTAATCACAGTCCAGTAGATGATCATCTATTGTAGTTAAATAGGCGTCATTTACTAGCAATTACGTAATCCTCCAGTCATTAAGCATGCAGAGTTACAACATAGTGTATAATTTAATGTTTCATTACCATAACGGCACGTAGTCGGCGAACAATGTAAGCCCAAACCTGCGTTCACACTTTGAAACAACGTTTGTATTTATCGATGATGTTGCTACGCGTAGAATTCAGAGGGATTAGTTTATCCTGTGTTACACCTTGTTGAATAATCAATGAGACTATGTTTAAGGCAAATTATTTATTTTGTCTTAGGAATTAACATCTCACTTACATTGTAATATAAAAAAATAATTTGTTAAACTTACATAATAATAATAAGTTATTTTAACAGTATTATGATCCTATTGTAATTTTTTATGTCGATTCTATTCATAGGTATACAGGGTGTCATGATAAATGATAAAAATCATGAGAAAAATGAGAAAAAATTACATCCCATGTAGTTAAAAAATTTTGGGCAATTTAAAGAAAAGATAATTTAGTCATACTGTAATCATTTTTCGGTTACTGTAGTTAATGTTTAGTATTTTATTTTTTCATCTAAACATTGTTATCATAACTATCATTAAGGGGAAGCGCTCGTAGCCCGGCGCGGCGGCGGCTTACTCCTACTACTAGTACCTACTAGATATTTTCCTAGATTTCAACATGTAATGTATAATTGGATTCATCTCCAGTATGTCATTGTGTGACAGAGTAAGGCAGCGTTTCCTTAAAATCCTTTTAAAATTATGAACAGAAGAGCGTTTTTTTCTTCTATTAATTTCTACATAAAATATTTAGCATTATATTTCCTGCAAAACCGTTAATATTTTTACGTGTTGCAGTTGCAGCGTTTTAATTTCGGTAGCCATTCAAGTTGTACGAGGTTAATGTGATATAAAGTGGGTGCCCAGTATGCATACGTCCTAACTACCCGTACGGGTCTTATCAGGTTTCAGAGGAAGGAAACTTGAATTTCAAGTTATTTAATCTTTCACGGCATTATGCAATGTTGCGAATAAATTTACCTATATTTGTGCGCTTGCATCTATACCTTGATTTGCGTTTTGATTTCTGATTTAATATGTTTCGAAATTTTGTCAGTATATTTTTTATATGCTACGATATTGGAAGATACTTATATTATACCCTACTTAGTGTGTATTTAGATATTACATTATTATTATTGTATTGTATGTAGCCATGAAGTAAAAGTCAAAAACATGTTTCAACAGATTTTGGGAAACAGCTTAATACTTTTGGCTTGTTCATAGGGATCGTTCAAGTATTACATAATGCAATTTTGAAAGATTATTGACCCCCATCCCCCTTCGTATAACGCGCCGTAACGTTTTTCTTTACCATTCACCCATACTCCTTAAACGTTACGTAACACACAAATGACTATTTTTATGTAAAAATGTTGCCATTTTACAGAGTTAGAAGAATTATATAATAAATTTTTTTTTTGTAATAAAAAACAATGTTACGTAACGCGTTATTGGACAACCTCTCCTCCAACCTATGTAACGCATCATAATATTTTACAAGACGGGGAGTTACATACCTACCTAATACTTGAACGGGCCTTCATTATTCTTTCAATATACGCCACCTTCCAAAATCCTTGTATACATTAGTACATAACCTTTATAAAGAACAGATACGAGTCTTCAAAAAAAATTATGTTTACAACTTTATTGAAAATTCCACGTCATATAGTGCTTCAAATATGGTACCTATAAGGAGAATATTAAATCCCACACGTCTAACGATTATACATAGTCATGGTATTGGATTAATCAACATAATGAATATTTACTCAATCAACAATTACGAGTAACTAAGCAATTACCTTTATACACGGTGAGTTATTAACTTGAATAACATCAAATCGTACGATATATTGTCGTGTAAATAGCGAGAGTTTAGCAATATTAACTTGTAAAACTTAAACATGACATGTGTTTGAATAAACATTTGTTAACGTACTCACAGATATACTTAACGCTTATTGGCTTTATAATGAAATTAATATTATTATATTTTGTCGTTCGTCATGTGAGCTATTGTATGCTATGTAGTTTCCACGATGAAATAAATATAATTTTTATTTGAATTTTTGCATGTGCGACAAATTAAATCTTGCATAAATTCACTGTTCAATACTAAATAAGATTTAAAAAACAAATTGTTATTATTATTAATTAATCCATTAGTTACTGCTGTCCATAAAAATACTGTCGTACTAACCCAGCAACCTGCATATTTAACGTCAGAGTCGATTATAATTTTCCCTTTCTGTATGATCTTGCAATAAAACATTTGAAAATTCATTAAGGCAACTGAAAATCCATTACGAACGAATTTTGAAGGCACGTTATTAAATTGAAAGATACTTTCAATATCATATTTTAATTCTGCGTATATCTACTGTGTGTTCGCCGAACCTATGTAATAGACTGAGAATTTAATACAGCTTGGAAGCCGGGAATATTTGTGTATAATGAAAACGAAACTTTCCCGGCTCGCTCTAAAGAAATTTTAATGTATAATAGATCGCTATTGAGATTTTGTCTGCTCTATACTTTAAGTGAAAATTGATTTTAAGTTCAAAATCTGATGAAGAAATATAATACTTAAATATATACTTCTGGAGACATGATTTTATATAACTACTTATCTACTATTGGTGAGACTAGTTACCTAATCTTAATGAAAGATGAAAGTACCTGTAACGATAACTAATCTATGTTTTCGGTATTTAAAAATGAAATGTAAACCAAAATTTTATTTATATTTTAGTCTGTCTAAAAAGATTGTAACCAACAAATTAACCTGTAATTCAATCATGAATATACTACACATTTTATCCTTATAGTACCTTATAACTTGAAGTGAAATATAATAGAATGAGTGGATTAAACTTTACAAAAGCTCGACGAAACATGAATCGAGTAGCAAGGCTTCAGAACTAGCGTGGGTAGTGTTTTGTACGACACGGTTGTCGAGTTTACGGATACACCTACATATAAATTGAGATTGTTGTGCGCCAAGGATAAAGAAATATGTTTTGGCTCTAAAAATAACTAAAGAGCTCTATTTTTTTAGCCTCCTATTTTATTTAACAATCTTAACTGTTTTTATCTTCTTTTGACAAGATCTTCACATAAACTTCTAGAAATAATCTAACACAACAGAATAGATAAGAGTGATTTTTCTTTACAATTCCAGCGATGCTACATGTCGTATATCTTGTCATAATCATGTTCAAATCTTCTCAAAGAATCATACAATCAGGATAGAGATATCCTTTGTCCTTCCTCTAGATAAGGTCTATCTTTATGCAAAATTTGAACTACACCAGACCTTTTAGTTCAGCTTGAGAGAGAG
>LGAG01001223.1:448820-458909 GCA_001278395.1 Lerema accius | reverse complement strand
TTTAGAAGTATCTACTGTAAAACTATATAAGCTTGGGTGGAAAATTTTAAAATCCTATTAATTCTTCAGTAACAAAGTATTGGACATGTTCTTTAACGAGGAAAAGCCGACGTATTACTGTAAAAGTTAAAGGCTTAAAAGGGTTTGATAGAAAAGTTTTTGATCAGTCCTGTTGGAGATCGTTGTAACTTTGATCGAGTATTATCCCAACTTATGTGTGATCGATGAATTATTTGCTACTTGTTCTTAGTAATATAAAGGTTTGATGATAAGCCTGACCTTATGATAAGCGGAAGGTCGCCTTTAGACATTAGTAACACTTATAATGTCATCTATTTGTGAAACTAAAATCAGATGAACGATGAGATAGGAAGTGGTCAACGTCGTATAGATGATGCAAAGGCACATAAGGTCTGCTAAAGCACCATTACTTGAGAAAAGAGAAAAGTACACTACTAACATAATTTACAGGCTACCGTTTGTTCTCAGAAATAGCAACACAGTACGGCCAAATTTCTTGGTACAAATAAGAACGATTACAAATTGTACTACTTAGGTTTATTTATTTAAAAACTTTATTGTATAAACTTTAAAAGTATATACAAAGGATTTACCTAAACGCATTTTCTACCAGCCGACCTAAGTTGCTTAAGTTGCTGGTGAAAATTTACAAAAGGTGCGACGCGACAATCTTAATTTTGGGGGCAAAGAATTTGTAAAAGTAAAACTCTTGTTATACTGTTTACTGTTGTTATACTGTTTATTAGCGGGACTATCTTCCACATTCCCTTGTATTAACAACTACAAGTATCAATACTTCCCTTAACACCTAAACCTGAAACTACTAGTAGAAGTTAAAAGTAAAAAAGATACCGCATCCAAATTTCGTTTACACACAGCTACAGCGTCACAACGAAACATGATGGTTGCCACTAAATGGAACTGCGAGAGCTGCGTCGGTAGAATCGCTGACATCTGTTATATTTTATGACACAATTTCCATGACGAATCTTGAGACACATCCCTCGACACACATTTCGCATAAAATACTACAAAAATAGAACACTACTTAGTTTATTTAGTTGGATGAATACCAAACTGCAATGGAGTAGTGTGGTGGAGTGTGCTTTTGATCTCCTCAGGAAGAACCCACGTCTTGGTGCCTTTTAGTGGACCATTAATAAGGCCGCCATAAAAGGTCCTAGGTTCGATTCCCAGTGAGGCTACGAGTTTAATTATTAGTATAAACTGTTGATGGTCTTAATGTACTTCTCTTGTTTTATCAACATGGGTTTGGTTTATAACATGGGTAATGCTATGGGAATTAAAGAGCTCTGTAAGTCTATTTATTATAGTTCAATTTTAGCTTTAAATATAGTATTACTTCAAATTACAGTGTAATACCTTTCACTTTCATAATGAAAGAAATAAAATATTGCGAAGAAATCTAATTTCGAAAAGAAACTTGAAAACAATAGTCGCCTTAGTTACAAAGTAACTAAAAAGCGTATTGTTTAGTTACAGAACTAGTCTAGAACATAATATTTTTGAACAATGCGGTTGGTGCTCAAAACTTATTATATCCCGTGTAACAATTGTTCAGTAAGTTGAAGGCTTGCTGATGACAGCTGAAAATGGAGAGAAATGGACGAATTAGGGACTATTGTTTGCGAATTGGCCTTGCCTTACTTTCCGCGATGAGATATATTAACCGACTAGACAAGGAATGTAATGCTTTTCGTGCGTATATACGTATGACTAGCAATAGCCCGTGGCTTCGCTCGCGTAATTTTTCCGTTTTCACAATATTTTTAATTGCTGCTACTATACTATTAATCTTACCGAGATGTTATATAGCCTATAGCCTTCCTTGGTAAATGGATTATCTTACAATAAAAGAATTTTTTAAATCGGTCCAGTAGTTCCTGAAATTAGCGCGTTGAAACAAACTTTTCAGCTTTATATTTGACAGGTTTCAACATATTGTGGTGTCTTTTGTTTCCATTATGAGTGCGACAAAAGGCTACATATTTTTAATTTTGGAAAATAATCGTAAATCGTTACTCGCTTCACGCTTGTATACAGTGAATTTCTAATCAAAAAGTTGTACATTTGAAGGATCTAAGTAAGTTGTAGGTTCTCGCCTTAAATAAGTATCAAATTGGATAATTGCTTTCTAAAACTGCTGTAATTTAGTTAAACTCGTTATAGCACCGGTTGGGGACAAAGTTGAGTTTTACAACGATAAAAAAAACCATTTAGATTATCAACTCCTTTGAATTCGATACGACTTTAAGTAGTTGCTCAAAATCCGCGTGGGAAGCAACCAAAAGCTTACGTCAATAGCCTTATCGTGTTTTAGCTGAAGGATTGAGTCCCAGACGATTGTTACAGTAGTCCAATGCAACTGCTAGAAATCCGCATAATTTTTGACAAGCTTATACCTAATATGTCACTGTGCCAGCAATAAAAAGCCCCTTGTATTATAATCCATCTACACGAGTGTGACGTCATCCCACACCAATTTTCAAGAGATTATGCTTGAAGCAACAAAACCATCGCCATCAACAAATAATCGCCATCTTTGTCACGTTTATAGGCAGAAAAATCTCGATAAATCGATCGATCCTTTAAAGCAATCCACGGGGATATGGTATTTGCAACTACTAGATTCTAGGTCTTGATAAATAGTATCATACTTGGTGCTAAAGAATAATGTTATTGCGTTAACGTGAACTATATTTTACTATTTCTGAGTTGCAACACTTGGAACACAAAGAAAATATGCATTTTACGGAAAAATTGTATATCATTTTTCATATTGTGTATGTTGAGATCCAAATATAGTGGCTGCTTGATATGTGCCTCATCCTATATGTAAGTTATATGTATATGTATAAGACTGTTTTGAGTATAAAAGTTTGTATGTACAACGGTTTTAACAGTTGAGTCGGCTTTAGGAGATGATATTTTTATACAATTTGGAGTCTGTATTTTCAGTGTTAGAGTCTAAACACACTGTCGAAAGTACGCAAACGAAGTTTGACATGATTACGCCTGCAATTGCCTGCACTATGCGGATGAAACCATTTTTTTTTTTAATTACTCTTTCGGAGACGTCGGCGTCTTCCGTTTTGATATAAATTGTACTTAAACACTTAAATAATAAAGTAAGCAACTTGAGAACACAAATGACAATATTGCCTGTAGTAGCGAGTTAATTTTGTTGGGTATTTCGGCTACTGTCCACATCGGCAGAGCGGCGAAGATGCGCGGCATTCAGAAGGACTCTCGAAGACAAGTACTCAGAGCAAGAGCAGAGCAGAGTAAGAGTAAGAGGTAATTGAGAGTAATAAGTATGAAGAGTGATAAAGAAATACGATGTTAAGTGTACTTGTATACATTTGAGTATTATTTCGGAGGTTTCTATAAAATGCGATGTAATCTAATTAAATAGTTATAGATACATAATTTTATAGACTCCTTTCTTACATTAGGGCAGGGCTTAAAAAATTTAAGCATCGCTTCCAACAAACATTATTTACGGACAAAAATTTCGAATGTATATTTCAACAAGCAGTGACCATAAAAGTTTCATAAACCATTTTGTTGAGCAATCACGTCTATTCAGGTCAAGTTACAAAATGGGTCGAAGCGCCACAGAACAAACAGACAAGCAGAAATGGTTGTTGATTAATATGGGAAGGCTCAAGACAAATTAATCTATATATTGATAGGAGCAAGGTTCTAATTCCGGTACCATTTAAGGATGAATGTTAGCTCGTTGGACTTTGATTTGGCAGTCAAAATAGACATACACATTCCAAGCTTAAATTTCTTTACAATGTGTTTTTATGTTAGTAACGAATAATAATCCATTTAGTAATAGTTAGTCTGTATCCCACTCGAAGTTGCCTAAGTGATACATTGCTACCCCTGAGGACTATGATAGTCGCCTCTAGTATAGTGTACTCTGGCACTCAAGCCCCCACGACGAGTCGTTTGGCGGCTGACTCAAGTAATCTTTGTTCTATGGTTTGCACAATTCCCCTGGAGTCCAAGTACGGTTGTCAGCTTGTAAATTAAAGTGTTATTTATAGCCCATGAAATCATAACTGTTGGCGACCCCTGGAAGATCCGGGTTTGGTCCCCGGGGAAAATTTTTAACGTTCTACTGTTGCAATCTACCTATGTTGGCCTTTGAGCAACATAAAAACTTAACAAAGGTACTCGTAAATTATTAATTTTGTTTTCGAAATTAACGCTTCAAAAATTTTAATTAAATCTTTATTGTATTTCTGTATAACACTAAAGTTCTCCTTCTAGATTTTGCTATTCTTAAGATACTTCAAGAGATCTGTTAAACTATGCGAGTTATTGAAATGTCGTCATTATATCAAAAGTTGACCTATAATTGGTGAGCATATTTATTCACAAACTTGAAAATTACAAAATTGAGATTGACGTGGAAAACTAAGAGATTATCAAAACTAAGCAAAGGAGACAAAAAAATTTAATGGAACGCCGTTTATCTGAGATTTTAGTTACATTACAAAATGAAATAAATAACAGACTAAAAAAGACATACATACATACATAACTCAGCAGGAAATTAATCATCTTCTTCCTCATTTAAACATCAAACAGCAACAAGCAATTCTCATTTACCTTTCATAACACAATCCGGTTGATTACAACCATCCGTTATGATTCGCTTTCATGTTTCCTAATTCCATTGAAAATTCGCAATTCACGTTAGGAAACTTCTAAATCAATGAGTACTTCGTTTAAGTCTGCTAATAACTTGTAAAATAAACTTTTTTACACGTGTATAAAGTTTATTTTTGATTGATAAAAAGTGAGTGAAGAAGATCTTAGTTTTTACTAAACCCATCAAAGTTCGTAACTCTTTATACAATTACAAATAAGATTAGCACTTAGAATTAATTAGTTAGCCAAGTGTTTGTGTAGTTTGTTGAAGATGTGCTTTCTTCGTATGCGTGTGTAATTGGGAATTATAGTAACAGAGACAAAACATTATTTTGTTAACGTCAATCACTAACATTTTATATGTTGAGAAACTGTAGAATAACTTTACTAAAACTACAATATTATTTACAATTCATAATTAGATTTAAACTTTTTAATGCATGTTTTAATAGGGATAACGCTTTATGCAGACATCAGCTTACTTTTTACACGAAATAAATAATTAATTTTTCCTATAGAATCCTGCTTTATTTAATCAATAGCAATCGTCCGCTTCTCCGACTGCGTAATAATTTGTTTTCGCAATATTTTTTATTGCTGCTCCTCTCCTATTCATCTCAGCGTGATGTTATATAGCCTATAATCTTCCTCGATAAATAGACTATCTTACACTAAAAAAAAATTCAAATCGATCCAGTAGTTCCTGATATTAGCGCGTTCTAACAAACAAACTCATCAGCTTTATATTATTAGTATAGATATCAACAGTTACAACACAAAGAAATTTTCCGCTAGTATTATTTTGACAAGAGAGAAGTCACGAAACATGTGCAATATAAATCTGTCTAGGACCAAAGGAAACTATAGGAAGTAATAAATCAACCGAAACTTAGTTTATTGAGCTTCCCTCCTACGTCTGACGGTCACCAGTTCCGCCCCGAAGATACTGCCCAACTTTCCAACCCTTTCAATTTCGTCAATTTCCTTCCACAGTTCCTCTCCAGTGATAGGAAAACATAGAGTGTTATAAAGATACAAGCCACATAGAAAACTCTGTTAAAGAAAAAGTATTCTACATAGACCAAAGATTTTGTAGACTCAGTCTTCGGGATAAAAAAATCGTAGTCGGTAAAATAAAGTTAATAACAAATGATTTACGGCTCGGTAGACCGTGCTATGTGACGAATATCAAATCGTAAAAAAAGAAAAAAAAAACCTTACTTTTTTTATCTAAAAATAAAAACTATTAAATGCATTTACAGCATAGTTTAGCCTAGCTAAACCTACTTGCAATAAATTTTGGTTATGTAGTTAGGTGGCTTACCGGCAAGGCTAAAGTTGCTTCATAAAATGTAGTTACTAAAAGATGTTCACAGACGTACGGTACAGAAGATTACTATTTCGCGTTGAAGATTACTATTTTGTTTGTCTATCGGCTATTTCTATAAAAAAATATATTGGGATAAATGCACAAATCACTTTCACACCTTTTTCGTTTCCTCGCGTTTCAACGTTGAACTTTGACCACGTTTAAAATACAATTACCTTACATAAACAAGATACGAAATTGAAAATGGATAGTTTTGCGCTCGATTAAATAATTAACATAAAATTTACTCTTTTGTAGTCCCAGGTATCCATTTCACGATTAATTAACCTCATTTTACACGCTCGTCAATATTATCACAATTAATTTTAACAACATGTGGTCATTTATACCTTATTTTTATCACAATATTTTTATATTGTAATCGAAATCATAAGCTATATTTTTGTCATACACAATTGGAATTGTTAAAAATTGCATAATTTTCAGCTTCGTACGTACGCAATGGTTACCACGACGGATCGCCGTTCAAAGGGTCCTGGCTTCGATTCCCGGCAGGGCCAAAATTTGAATGATGAATTTATATTTATGTCGGTCTGGGTGTATGTTTGTGTGTTTCTGTGTCGTCCATGGCACCCACAACACTGGGAATCCTAGTGTAGAGCTATGAGTGTTTAACTTTTTTTATATTTTCATTATATGGCAGTGATAGCCTAGTGGCTTGGACGTCGGTCTCTCGAACGGGAGATCCTGGGTTCAAACCCCACGGCACGCACCTCTAATTTAAAAAGTTATGTGCGTATTAGATACTATTATCACTTGCTACGGTGAAGGAAAACATCGTGAGGAAACCTGCACACCTGAGAGTTCTTTATAAAGTTCTTAAAGGTGTGTGAAGTCTGCCAATCCGCACTAGGCCAGCGTGGTGGACTATGGCCTATACCCCTCACGCTGTGAGAGGAGACCCGAGCCCAGCAGTGGGACAGTTATGGGTTGAGAAGAAGAAGAAGAAGATATTTTCATTAATACTTTAACTAAGTATGTCAAATTTCAAGCTCAACTCACTTGCACTATTCTTATAACCAAAATTTGACTCTTCGCGTACTGATACGGATTATAAGTCGCGTCATAGTTTTAGCTCATAAATTCTTCATACTAAACCCTTTCCTGAAATATTTACATGATTCCCGTAATATATTCCGCATTACATACCCATGGCAAACACAATGGTATCGCCCTATAAATCACGCACTATGGCCCCATAAAATTACAATATGAATGAAAATTCAGATATGTTCCGATATGGTATCAAGATGCGACTATATTATCTGCGTAAACCATTAATAATTTATGTGAATCCATACGACGATATCACATTGTTTTAGTTAATATCGTAGTACGTAATATTGTAATTGTTATTGGTTTTGTAGACTTATTGACTGAGAAGCATAAATCCAAAGTCACATTTAGGTAATTATAATTATTTGATTAATTACTAGTGATTAACTACTAGCAGACCCTGCAGACGTAGGCTTGCTATATATTTAATCTCTTAGTTTGGTTGATCCCCTACTTTTTGTTATGGAAAAAAGAGAGAAACGATAACTATATTAGTTACCGAGTCTTCAGGGTATAATATACAATTATGAAATAATAATTTATTTAATTTTGTTTTCTCCTTATTTTTTATATTGTTATTTGTATTATAAATTTTTGACATTCGTTAAGTGAGCTATTAGTTCCTAAGACGAAATTAATGTTTTTGAATTTGAATTTATGCATACACTTATTTAATTTTGATACTGAAAATCTCACAAGTTTACTATGTATTCTTGACCGCTGTAAAATACAGAAAATATTATTTAAAAGATTTCTCCCGAACAAAGAATTCACCCTATTCATCTCGACAAACATTCTTTTTAATATTTCCTTGCACGAGTCTATCTTTGAAAAGGGTTACCGTACTCCTAAGACATTTTTATTTATTTGAAGACCCTTGTAATATGTTACAGAAAATGCATTAGAGGCAAATGTCAGAGGTTATTGAACCTTTCAAAATTGTGCTACTTCGTCTGTTTTCTATGTCGCCTACTTTATTTTCAGGCCATGTTAAATGCACCTGTTCTAGTAGTTCTGTTTTAAATAAATCTTTAATTGTTTAAATTACCATTGTACTTTGAGTTAGAACTTGAAAATACATTTTTAACTTGATTAATGATCATTTCAGCATGATGTAAATAAGTACATAAATTAGTTAGGAGTAGGCTAGGATCTCTTTAAAAATGGTTTTAATTGTTATTAAAGAAAATCCGTGCAAAAACAATTATGTACTAAACTATACAACATAATGTGCCATTAACTAATTTAATTTTGAAAATAAATCGCAACTCACGGTCTTAAACATCCTCGTTATGGATACAAAAAAGTGAATATAATTAATACACTCGCGTAATAAATTCTAAGCTTACAAAACAGATGACGAATAGAACTTACAGTCGTGACTAAACGCTTTGAGAGTATTCAGAGCAGAGCGAAAGCTATACCAGCGTTGCATATAATTTATAGCAGGTTATGCACTTCAAGTCTTCAGAGCAGTCGAGATAATCATAAGCTGGTTGAAGCTTTGTTGGAATTCGTTTGTCAAATAAAGATGTGATAAGTATATTTTTATACGCCAGGATGGTAATTTCTTTCGAGAGTATTGTATGTATGTAAATCTGTAGCTTGCAGCGTCGGCCCAATAGGTTTGATAGTTGAGGATTTAATAAAACTTATAAAATTTGTCACAGAGCAACGTCTACTAGATAAGTTATGTAATGTGAACCCACAAATTGAATAAGGACATTAACTGGTATCACACATTAAATAACAAATTTACATTCTAGCGTTCCTAAACGTGGTATAAACCTAATTTGAAATGTTTAACCATTCCGGGCTTGGGTAAGGTTGACACCTCTTAAACTTGAGAGGGATAAATTAGACCCCCGAAATCTCTTTATCGCCAAGATTACGTTTTAACCCTTGGTCAAAATATGTAACAAGTTTCGACACTCATTACATCCCATAACTGTCCCACTGATGGGCTTGGTATATTATGTCTTTAGGAGTGCACCATCGCTTCGTTTCGATAAACCTTTTACCTGTAATCCAATTGGAGTATACTGGTAATTAATATTATTATGAATTACGTATTCCTCGTTTTTTTCGTCGTGACTTAAAAAGTAAACAATCTTGGCACTACTTTTATTTATTACATTTATTAAAAAAATATTAAGAAGTATACAGAAATTTATTTCATCATTAAATTATTGTCTATTATTATTTTTTTTTTAATTTGTGTCTGTCTTATTTTTAAATCGATAATTACAATAAAAAGACACTGTACGATTGTTTACTTTTAAATCACGATGAAAAAAACGAGGTATAGGTATACACACAACCCAAGAATATTTCAAGCAACGAAAAACACACATTTATAAAAACTAAATATTTACATCTAACATTAAGTAAAAAAATATTCTTACAATAAAAGAATTAATTTCTCTTACACAACAGAATCGATGCATGTTATTTGATGTTATTTTACTTTGTATAAATGATGACTGGCGAAATTGGAAAACTTTCGCGATTAAAGTCCTGAATAGAAAAGTGCTCCGACCAAAAACAAAATTATTCACGGAATTTTGGGCGCTTCTACGGAATATTATAATGAAAAATATTTTGAATAAACTCTGCTTAAATCAGAATGTTGTATGCTAACAACTTGCCTAGTTTGGTGGAAATATGTTGAATAATAAAATATATTATTATAATAAACTTAACAAAGGATGCTGAACGTTGCTTACCTAATTATTGGAAGTCCGATTACTACTAAAAGATTCAACAACTTTATCGACATTCTTAAAAAGATAAAATTTGAAAGACAAACAGTGTTTTCAACATTGTAACTCAGCAGGTAAAACTCGCTGTGGAGATAATGGAGAATGTTACTAAGTATGCCAAATGGCTTGAAAGTTTGCTACAATAAAGCTTACATGTATACAAATACACTA
>LGAG01001223.1:425992-448352 GCA_001278395.1 Lerema accius | reverse complement strand
AGAATTAGGTATAAATCTGATGTCCCGCCCTTAAACTCGTTTCAATATTTGACATCTTTGTACCACACGATGACATTAATTCTATCTAATTGTAAATTGTATCCTTCCACAAAAAGCTAAATCTCAAACATTTCTTTCAGCAAGGTCACTAACTTTTCCCAGATCGTTATCTGAATAAAACCTCGGAATCTGGATAATGTCTTCATCATAAGGTCGACGATAAGCACTTCTATCTCGTTTCAAAAAGGGTAAAACACTTCCTATTAACTACAAAACAAGTGCGGGGTTTTCAAGGATGATGTTTTTCTCAAAAACAAACGAGGGTCAGTCGGAGTAAAAGGGCAGTTGAGGGTTGAATTGGGGCATTGTCAAGGGTAAGCCCTTCACAGTACATCGCCCGGTAATCATTAACATTCTTTACGTTTAGTCGTGTTTCAGAATAGAGTTATAGCCCAATGCGTTCGCTCTTAGTGATGGAACTTAAGGCATTAAAATGAATATAAGGTTTAATATGAAAAACGTGTGGTGAATACGTAGATATAATAACTGTACTAATATGTAGATCATTTTATTTTTTATCTGAAACTAGATGCAAAAAAAATTGCTAAGTGTTAAGCCACACGTTCGAGTACCCCTCACACTGTGAGAGGAGACCCGAGCCCAGCAGTGGGACAGTTATGGGTTGCAATGAAAGCCAAACGTAATGGTTCTTTAATTGCTTAATTAGGTAGTCGTTAAACGCTTAAACAAGTACAAAAAAATACCCCCACCATTACTCAACTTAAAAACGGTAACAAACTTACAGATCCATTTAAGCAGTATAATTAAATATGCAGCAATATATATTTTAAAATATAATACTGAAAAAAATAAATGGTTTTTTCTTTCCATTTTATTTTTATATAAGGTCGTCAAAAGCACGCAAATGCCATGAAGCTATCAGCGCTTACTAAGTCCTTCATGAACAGCAATCGCGTGATTCATCGTGCTCAACACAGACTTCACGATTGAGCTTTTAAGGATAAACGTCGCTACACACTGCTCGTTCGGATGTTCAACTTATATAAACCTTGATGCAATGTGGTACTGCAATTAAAATCCTATTGACAAGCTCGAGTTTTAAACTTTACATATTCTACTAAAAACTATACTATTAGGAAGTCTAAGAGGATTATACAGCACGAAATCTTTATAGATTCGCCATGTTCAATATTCATCCGATTGGCCGCGGCTTAGATCAGTGATTTAGTTTGAAATAGCTGTCATTATGCACATTCATCACGACGATAAAATTCCCTTACTGCACTCTTAGACCGAACAACACGGCTTGTTATTCAATCTATACCAATACATACCTCTCCAAAGGAAAATTCTGTCTACGGGCTTAGAAGATTCTAACGCTGAACGTGACCAATCTACACTAGGTAGGTACTTCGCGAGTCAGCTTCATTTATGAAATCTTGTTGTCTCTTTTCCGTGTCAATGTGTCCACCAAGGACGTTCGCTGCTAAGCGGTTCCTCATGTGCCATGTCTGGGGAAGTAGGTTACATTTACAGGCACGATGTATGTAAATGTAAATACCATAGAGCGTGAAGCGACCTTGTTCTCATAGATGTTATGTAGATGAATATACTCGTAGAAGAAATAGGCTAGACCTAGATATATTTTACAATCTGTCTAGTAACACTAAAACGGGGTCAATTCCGTACATTGAATATTTTTTTGGAATTTTTAATATAAAGTATGATGTAGGTATTTGTCTTTCATAAAGTTAATGATATGATAGGTATTGTCTATCAAGACTTTAAGAACTTTGGTAATGACGTTTTTTTTTAATTATTCATATTGTAAATTTTGACGTTTGTTAAGTAAGTTATTAGTTCGTAAGACGAAATAAATAATTTGATACCTAGGCTTTATTATCGATGCAGAGGATAGAAAATTTTTTTTGGTGTCGTCCTCCCTATTAATACGCAAATGTTTACATACGAAAATTCTTGTTCAAACCAACCATAACTTATCAAAGACATAAATGCCTACCCATGAGGAAATTGGTGTTGATATTTTAAATTGACGTATTCGCAGAGAGGAGTCGACAAAGATAGATAGGGACACCGCCATAAAATTTTGTTTTCACCCATTTCTCTTTACAGCTAAAAGTCTTCGTACACTACATCAACTCGGCGTCAAGAAGAACTGTAAGAAAAAAAAAACTCGTTGAGAATTTCTTATCGCTAATTTCGAAACTACTGACAGAAGGGATTTGTGATCAAGACAGATCTGATAGTGATGAAAAGTTTAAAGTTTGAAATGTGTTTCTGCGTGAAAAACAAACTAAGATAGTTTTGAGCGACGAAATTTTGCTAGAAATCTTTTGCAACAAAAACTAAAGCTCCAGTCAAGTACCTCTGCAGTCAAAACATAATTAAATTCTATTTTTAAAACTTAATTTAATATGTTACAAAAACGTACGTCGCGAGTGCTAAGAATTAAGCTTAACGACAACATTTTTTAGAACGGAGAAGAGAAACTCACTAATTAAAACCTTAATGAAACGGAGGAAATGCAAAATTTCTCCGCCATCTAGTTATACTTAACATCTACTCCGCATTTTAAACTAACCGGACACTTCTCACCACTTATTTTAATTTTACCTCCGGCATAGTAGCTGACAAAATGGTTTAAGTGGCGAAATAAAAGTCTGCCCAGTGGGTGTTAAGATACACGATTGTTTCTTCTATTCGACGACTCCGTAGGCTTGTTGGTAGTGACCCTGCCTGCGAAGCAAGGGGTCCCGGGTTCGGTTCCCGGCCGGGGCAGATATTTATGTGACATATAAATGTTTGTTCTCGGGTCATGGGTGTTAGTGATGTGTTATTTGTGTTGACCATGCACCCGCGACACAGGGAATCCTACTGCGAGGGTATGATTGTGTTAGCGTTTTTTTTTTATTTAGTTGTAGTTGTCTTATTCGTTAATCTGTTAAGCTTAACTGTTTGTGATAATTGTTATTTGAAATTAATTACTGTTGTTCTTTTTAGAGAATACATCGAAGAATTACATACGAAATTCAAAACTAGCGAAGTGCCTAAGAAAACCAAACTTACAGGAATCCTTATTATTTTATTCTTTGCAGGAGTCAATTTATCTTTTAACTTTAGTTTACTTTCATTATTTATCGTTACTACAGAAAATTGTATCTACGTTTAAAAATTGGTCAAAACAAAAAACTATTTTTATTGTTTCATAGTGATATCCACCTTTAAGTAAAACATCGTGTCGAAAAAATACCAGGCAACAAACCCGATTATTAAATTTTCAATCCTTTTAGTATGACGGTACGTCAAATCAGGTTTGTCTCCAATGACACTAATATCTTTCACTCCACTAACAGAGTATTCGCGTCAGTCCAATTACCCTAAACGTACGTATGAAGCTCTTATAACTGATTACGTTAGACTTCCTTAACGCTTTAGCCTTCGTAGCCGAAGAACATTAGATATTGATAGAACAGATTGTATATTATGGACACTATGATGGTACAAGGTGAAGAAACATAATAATAATTATTATTAATAAAATACTACGTCAGGTCATAACCTTCCACTTAAAGTCAATGATGATAGGTATTATCTAATAAGACATTACGAATAACCATTATGTCAGTTATTAATAAATTAATAAATTTTTTTATTACAATGATGTTAAGTAGGTAAGTAGTTAATCCCTGTGGCGAAATAAATAATTTGACATTGACTTAAAGAAATTTCAAAATTTTTCGTTTGTCACCTTTTTAGGTTTTTAGGAGAAAAATCGGATTATCGGTCTTGCTTTGTTTATCTCTCCTTTCTTAAATTTAGCTCAAAGACTTTTAGTACTAAAAAGCTATTATGTGACATACATAAAAGTACATATATAGTCATGTCGACAAAGTAGTAAAATAAAATATTTAAAAAACATTACTAAAATACCAAATTGTGCTACACTTAAGCCGAGATTTTTTCTTTCCCATCATGCAAAGCTCAGTAAGAAAACGCCGCAATAAAATAAATTTTCCTTAAAATTAACCTTTTTACCACCTTTTTCCTTTTCTACAGCATAAAACTTTTAATATAAAATACGCCTAATTTCCACGCTGTTTTGAGTTTCAAAAGGTGAATGAGGAATAAAAAACTGGTATGTTAGGCATTTACAAAACACAATCTAATTCTGCGATTGTGTTTTGGCTGTCGGCGTGTTGTTTTGAAAGGTGGCTCTGGCACGAAACAGTCACCTCTCACTGATAATATTTTTATATTTTCATATTGTTTGGTCTCACTAGGGAATAACGAATTTTTTTATGTTAGCTCGTTAACAGTGCCGTATATTGGAAAGAGACGATTAGGTTTTTAAATATTCCTATGTTTCGACATTTCTCAGTCTACATCAATTTTACTATCACGATATGGTAAATAGTTGCTGGTCAGTGACTTATGAGTTTAGGTGATATTGAAACACAGATGTCAAAGTTACAATGTTAATATTTGACTTGCATATAAAATTATTCAAGAAGCGTGTAAACTACACTTGTACAACTTGATGGCAAGGGTTACTACAGTGCAGATAAATATGTATTTATTAATAACAAAGACACCAAATAAACGAATCTGAAACAAGTTCTTCTTACGAGGAAATATGTTTGTGTTATTCACTAAATTTTTTTAATATTAGTTTCTTTCCAAATTTCCCGTATTATTCTACTGTAACACTTCACAATCTTATCTAGAATGTATTATAGGACCTTCTGTACCCTCTCCATCCTACCAGGGTGTCCATTAGTTGTGTTACGGTTAGCAGGACTCGTAAAGCACTGCTGGCTCGGCAGGCTTGTGTCGGCGCAAATTAAATTTCCGACGTCGACGTCGCGGCGAGTGCGCTGCGGCGTCGCGTCTGCAATTTGTCAGTCAAACGCGACACGCGACGCGGCAACCGCCATGTTGCGGTAAGTTAATTTAAAATGCGCTTTTCGTACATTTTAATGTAGCTATATTTCAAAAAATTATTCACTCAATCAGCTGGCGAATGACTAAATTTGATCCTGCTAGGACTTCAGAGTCAAAACTTTCTTATTTATTCCTGTTAATTTCCTTTTTGTTTAGCGACTTTCGTTGACGTCTTGAATTTTTCTAAGGTCGATGTGTGATGATTATTTAAGGTCGAAACTACTTGTATGTCGACTGAGAATTAGAACAAACAAACCTGGTGCCTCTCAAATTCTTTGAAATCATTTTTTCCTTAGTATGAATTTAGTTATACTTACTCGTAATTATACTAATTATTGATGTGGTACAAAATGCGGTCTCAGAGAAGATATCAACGATACACCTAAATTTTTTGGGGCTGCACCTATTATATAAAGGTGCTTACATATCTATATACAAATAGCTTTTAGTTAATCATAACAGCCTACAATAATCTGCGTGTCTGTATCATCGTGATTGTTTCACGGGCCTTGCGAGTAGTGAGTTAGTTGGGACGGTGCCAACCGCGGAAAAGATTAATTTATACATTGTAGGGGCTTGGGGCTTGAGGCTTGGGGCTTGGAGCTTGGGGCTTGAGGCTGTTAGTAGTGTTAGCAGTGATGAAGCAACAACTTTGACTGGGTCAAGCCGTAACTCTCACCGATTGTGTAGTGTAGAGGTGTTTATGAACCTGCATACTTGTAGAGAGATTGTTAAATGGTACCAACTAAGTTATTAGACGAATGTAGTGCTATTGGACAACGTTGTTTTGATACTTATTTTTTAAAGACTTCATAGCCTAGTTGGTAGTGACCCTGCCTGCGAAGCGAGGGGTCCCGGGTTTGATTCTCGACCGGGGCAGATATTTATGTGACAGATAAATGTTTGTTCTCGGGTCATGGGTGTTAGTGATATGTTATTTTTGTTAACCATGCCACCCGCAACACAGGGAATCCTACTGCAGGGGTATGAGTGTGTTAGCGTATTAGCGATTAAACCTATGTTCTACATCAGTATGCAGATCTCTGACTATAAATAATAAGAAGTAAAATTATCATCAATAAAATACGTTAAACAGGCGCCTTATATGGAAATATCTGTAAAATAACAGTTAATATTAAACCAGTACACCGGGAAGCGAACAAAGTTGTACTCCAAGAGCTAAGTTTTGCGGTAACTTAGGAGTTAGAATAGTGATTAGTGATTGCATCTGCAGTTTCCTCTGCGCCGGAAATGGGCTAACTTTGCGCTTACTCTACTAGATTCTGTGTACAATATTAACCTCAACAATCATCTACTATTACTTAAGCTAACGCCACTATTTCTAAGTTTATTAGTTAAGCTATTGCAGGTAAAGGTATAATTTATAGTACTCAATTTTTTTGTTTTTTGAGTCTTTGCCGCTGCGACATGGTCTAGTTAGACTATTAAAATACAACAAAAATAAATACAAGTATAAACAACTAATTTAAACACAAATTCTGACGCTAAAATATTATTATGTGAACATGACCTAAATATTGGCTATTAATTTAGTATAATCATTTTTTTTATTCGATGTCACAATAGGTTTGAGTCATGGAAAAGTCAAGCAATTTTTACTTAGACGTGTGTAACGGAAATCAGAAACTATTGAATTTTTTATTTTTGATATAAAAATCAGTTTACTTTTAACCTCTAATCCTAAGTTTCTATTTATAGTGTTAAAAATATTTTATAATCCTTAACCAACAGTATTTCAATTTCAGTTCCCAGAGTTATAAGCCTTCATGAAATATTTTCGCTAAGCACTCATGACCGACATACGGCGCATAGTTTGCTGTTTCACCGCTAACTATGTACTCGTAGCGATAAGACTAATTGTAAAACGGTAACGTTTTTCGTATGCATTAGACATAATTTGATCTAAGGCAATATCGCCGCTTAATATAAGATGGGATTGTTATCAATCATCAACTTACTTTATTAATTAAAAAAACAGAAAGAAACCAACTCTCCATATTCATTATGAAGGTTTAAGTAGTAAAGATACTGAAAAAGGTCAAAGCACATTTGTCACGTTAATGAATTAAATATAAAACCATGGGGTAAGGACTTGTTGAAGTTAGAATTTAGGTAGTAGTTAGGTTAAGAAAAAGTTGTTTATAAACTAACAGTAAAAAAGCTCATAGATGCATCGCTTTAAACCGTAACATGATGAGTACTGGATGGAGTAATTAAACAAAGTTTTCTATGATGAAATATTTAAAGCGTTTCAAATTCAAATTCAAATAAATTAATTGTGGACAAATAGGTAGTACAATGGTGTTATAGTACAATGGTGTACAGTGTTAAATCTCTATGTCCTACCTCTTCAGGCGTACAATTGTTTTAAGATTACAATAGGTTTAATAATTAGTATGAAATTAATGTCACTTTTATACATTGTAACATTATAACTTATCACTGTAATGGATTATCTTGTAAGTAAAAAATTTAGTCTAAACCATCGCTCCTAAGCTAAGTTTACTAGCTTATGATACGACAATAAACTAACGTGGATATAAAAGCGCCGTAAAATGAAACTCTACATCTTAAAGTTTATATTAACGATCATGTACAGTGTAGCTTTTAAAAGTTTCCGAGCTTATTGCACTTTTTATTTCCCTGAAAGCCTCTAATACAGCAAACTTGTGAGTAAGTTGAATATTGAATAGAAATTGTTCAAAATATGCTGCCGTTTTGAGGAATCCATTAAAAAGTTTCTTAGGAACACGTGCCTAAAAGAAATTGTATAGGTAAAATATATTAGGTAAAGTTACACTTTTTGGTTTGAAAAACAAACATAAATTTGTTCATTATGTATCCTTATTGGTAAAGAGAATAATTTTTTTCAGACATCAATTTTTTTTCTTTCGTTTAATACGTCAACAGTATTTTTAACAACAACACTATGACTTTTTAATAAAAATGGTCTTTTGTGTGTTACGTAAAGTTTAAGCAGGGGAGGGGGATATAAAA
Source organism: Lerema accius (assembly GCA_001278395.1). Lineage (NCBI taxonomy): Eukaryota > Metazoa > Arthropoda > Insecta > Lepidoptera > Hesperiidae > Lerema > Lerema accius. The sequence continues at coordinate 440,351 of LGAG01001223.1, read as the reverse complement.
CAGCGTTACGGTGCGTTGCATAACGCAATTGGGGAGGAGGTGGGGTCAAAAATACGGCGAATCTCTGAAACGGCTGGACCAATCTTGACGGGACTTTTAATAGCGTGTAACTAATATTATAAAAAAGACTGTTGGCGATTCTTTTACCAGTGTCATATTTTTATCTTTAATCCAAAGTAGGTGAGTTGTTTTCATCCGCTAAGTGGTCGGTGGTTGAACTGTGTTATAAAAATAATTACATTTCGCGTCACAGAGGACTCTCGAGTAGCGCTACGCCATTTTAAAAAAAAAGTCTTTTAAGTGTGATGCAGTGAAAAACATCGCGCTGAAATTCGCAGTTTACATGGAATTTTAAGTTTTGCGAAAATGAATGCTGTCTTAATTATTATTATCTCTGTTTCATTTGTATCATCTCATAAGCTTTATGTTAGGTCTCCTTTCACAATGTGAGGGGTACAGGCCACAGTCCACCACGCTGGCCAAGTGTGTAATAACAGAGTTCACATCTTAGCTTGCCGAACTCCCACGTGTGCAGGTTTTCTCACGATGTTTTCTTTCACTGAAGAAAGTGATAAATGGTTTCTAATACCCACATATCTTTTTCAAAATTAGAGGTGCATGTCGGGTTTGAATTCAGGAATACTCGTTCGGGAGACAAACGTTTATGCTACTAAGCTATCACTGCTTATCAATTAACTGTGATAGTGATGTCATTATAATTATCATTACATGTTATAATAACGACGATAATTTGTGGATGTTACCTTGTTACTAGTTCCAACTTTGCGTTACATGTAATTTTATAAACCAGTTTTAATGTATTAAACAATTTTTAACAGCTTTTTTTGTATACAAATGTAATTGCATATTCATTTTCCTATTTTTTGTTCCTCTAAATATGTCCATAACTTGTATATTATGCTCTTACAGGGCTTAAAATGGTGTTTATAATTTATATACTAGTGGACTCACTCTCACTTCGCTTCGGTGTTCGGACCACGTCACCTGTCAGTCACGTCAAATAGAGAAGTCCCATACAAAAATTGAATTTTAATAACTTTTGATAGAGTGGACAGATTTATATAAAATAAAGCTTAAATAACGCCCGAGTTAAGGATTATTTATGTATTTCATTCATTGTTCTGTTAAATCAGCTGCTTTTACATGATGCTCTTTCAAACACAGACAAATAGAGCCCCCCCAGCTTTGAATTTTATTATTATGTATAGATTATTTACTTTGATGATAATATAAATGTTTCAATCTGAGTCATTATTGAATTAACTCGTTACTCGTCTCTAAGATATTTAATAAAATTATGGGTATTCGAGCACGCCCGGAAACAAGCGTAGGCATAAAATACACTCAACTAAATCTCCCAAGACGTGATGTGCGTACTATTCACCACAGCACACCTTGAAAATCCTTCACCAACAAAATATCGTACCTTTGTGTTCCATTACTCGCTACATATACATTTCTGTATCGAATTTCAAATTATGCCATAGATAAGCAGCAATGCACAACGTATATGAGGGTAGGCCGAAAAATTTCAAGACAATTGTCACTCTATACCAAGAATAGTGTAGTTATTGTTCCCGCAAGCTAAGTGTCGAGTATTACAGGCCGTGCCTTGAATAATAAACACAGTTTCTTTGCTATTTTCCTCGCGTTGATATGGTTTTGCTCGGGATAAGACGTTTTTCTGTACTTTGACTCTACATATGGCCTATTTAGTGGCGGTAGAAGAAAAAGTTCTTATGGCCATTGAGTTAGTTGAGGGTACTTGTGAATGGATTGTGGAGAACAATCCTACATAAGTGTAGTGGAGAGTGTTCTTTTTCTTTGTATATATTTTCTTTTATTTTGGACTATAAGTTGCAACTGGAAACTTTTGAAGACTTGTATAGAACTTCGATGACAATATTGGACAGCAGTTAAAAGGAATATGAGTTCGATATCCTACCTCACTGGTAGAAATTTAAATTACAAAAAAATCTGTTTTAGATATAACTGTACGATGTCGAACTTTTAAAGCAATAATCTTCTTCTTATCTTACATAATAAAATTGAAACTTGGAGGGCTCTGGGCGTCTGTGTGTTTGAAAGAGTATGACGTAAAAACGGCAGATTTGATAGAAAAATTAATGAATATACATAAATAATCCTGAACTCGGGTCGTTACTTAGGCTGCATTTTATTTAAATCAGTCCACTCTATCAAAAGTTATAAAGTTTGTTTGGGGCTTCTCTAACTGACGTGACTGACAGTTGACGTGTTCAGCCATATTGAAAAAAATACACCGAAGCGAAACAAGGTTGGGTCGACTGGTACATAATATAAGTTAATGTTCTTCAGCGCAATTTCCAAGCTTTCATTTTAGTCCAATTCCACAGTTTAATACCGTTCAGTCTAAGCCACTACGAGTCCAGTACAAAAAGCAAACATTTGAACTAATTCCGCCGCATATAATTTAACTTTGCCAATTTGAAGCCATTCGTCTTGCGGCAAACATACAATTATGTCTGAGGTGTTGCAAATGAAAGCGGAATTCTCCTCATTTGTGTAGCGAATTAAATTTGCTGTAATTGAAATTAAAATTGAGGGTTTATGCATTATTTTTTCCGACTACAAAGGGTATATGAATTTGACCCGTATGTAAGAATGACATTAGTTGTTATGATATTAAAGTCACACTGTAATTGACGTTGTAAAAATCAACCTTTTTTTAAAGAGTACCGGGAGTTTTCTTCCTCTAGCTTTCTTTCCTCCCGGCCGACACTTACTTAGGCTTAAGTATTTGTCTTTCACAAAACCGATGATATAAGAAGTTTTATCTATCGAGAATTTAGGAAGTTTTATTGAAACGATTTTATGTATTTAAAAAAATTATTTTATGTTACTCATATTTAAATTTTGACGTTCGTTAAATGAGCTAAGTTAAAATTTAATTAGTTCCTAAGACAAAATAAATGATTTCATTTTTTTTTTATTTCGAATGATTGTTCATCTGTTCCACAAAACTTCTGAACTATTAAAAATAGGATGAGGTATTATAGTAAGCAACTTATTTGTTCGCTGATTGACTATATGACGGCGCATTAAATTTAATATGACGCCCTCAAGGTGTTAAAAAGTTACTAACTTTATATAATTACAAGTTTTGCTTTTATAATTTTTAGGGCGTATTTTTGAAGCCGGCTTTTATCTTGTTAAAGTTATTTTTTATACTTGTCACCAGTCTTCAGGATTTTTCTATTATTTTCACTTAATTGTTTGGACATTTTAGACAATAATAACAGATAGATAAGTCTGTCAATTTACAAGTTAAAACCGTAAGTTTTCGTTACAGTTAAATATTTGTTGTTGGTAATGATTAAAGTCCAGACTTAATCTATACTGAATTCGTTTTGCTTTACGCTAGGGCAGTACCGATGCGTTACTTTGAATAGATTAAGTGTTATTATGTAAATCACAGGTCAGTGACAGACAACGATTACATCTGCTGCTATGACATACACTTTAAACATTAATCAATGAGGATTGTAACTTATAAAATTAAAAAAATATTATTTAACATGACCAACTGTTTTTTCACTGATTGTACTTTTTTCGCTGACTGTACTTATCGTATACAAATTATGAGACGTTTTCGACTTACCTGTAGTCGTATGTAGGCTGTCGTCTGCATTGCAGTCATAAGACGCGGTCTACGCAATTGCACATTTGGGGTCTTTCAAGTATTATGTTATGATGCGTTACATTATAATTAAACGCTCCCTTTATGGACCTTGGTTTAAAATATTTTTAATTTTTAATTATATTGGAAGGTAGCCCAGAGAAGTTCTCTTTTCTAAGCCACCAACAAAATCACTCCCATAGCTTCGTGTTGCTATCAGAATACAGACAACTTCTGTTATAATCCTTCCTCTGTGTCTTTCTAACCAAAGTGTATTTGTTCCTTTCGCCACAAAAACAACTTATTATACAGCGAAATAAGCTTTATAACTATAGCATAAGGTGTAATTTTCAACGTACGGGGCATTCATTCACGAAGTATAATGATGTGTACACACTAACGTCAAAAGAAGTTGCTTATTCCCGAGTTGTATCTCTTTCGGTTACAGTTAAAAGAGCTTGGGGTCACGTATACATGTCAAGTGGGGCGGCGGAACTCGAATGTATTTTTGATTAGAGTTTAGATAGCATTTTTAAGTCGTAACCTATTTTATACTGAAGCGCTAATAGCCCGGCAGCTTGTGTTAATCCTAGACTAGTCATAGTTTGATAAGAAGTTGCTGCTAGTAACTTCATTCTGCTTCAAGAAGTTCTACCATCACAGGAGTATCTTGAAGCATACAGTTCATCAATTGCACGTTGATTGCTTGAAAGCATCAGCAATGTCTGTTTGAAGCAGTGCGTCTATAATCACCCTAAGTGATCTACGAAGTTAAGCTAATCAAGACGCGGTTGGAAAGTGGATGGATGACTGCTAGTAGTGAAAACTCTTGAGCACTTCGAAGCTTTAGAGGACACGTCAACTTTTTGGCCCTGGTTATCTTTAGTTGATAGTCGTTAAGCAATGTCGGAGGCCTTCAGGCAGTATAAACAGTTTCTAGGAAAGGGTTTCGGGTTCGAGTCCAAACAGCACAAGAGTAACACTAGTGAAGGATGCCTTGAGAATTTGTTAGCGAAAATACGTATGAGTTAATAATGGAATGTGACCAACTCAATTTATATTATCACATCTTAAAGTACAGAATACGGTTAAAATTCGAAACAGAAGGGGAAAAGGGACCCGCAATAAGCGTAGCTCTACGTAAATGATCTAAATGTTCGTCATTTGGATAGATTAATTTGTTTTTTAAACGTTCCTTTTGTATAAAACTAGCAACTGCCCGTGGTTACGCTTACTAGTACTTAGAAGTTGCTTCAGTTTTATAACGAAACCTAGAAGAAGAGAGATAAATCCTTTTTATTGCCTCTCCCGTGAGAATTTTGGAAATAGGTACGTGTGTTAGTACTTTTCTAACTCAAACCTGTGTGCAAAATTTTAGGTTTCTAGCTCCAAAATTTCGTGCAATAAAAACGGACCACTTATTCAGAGGATTTTGAAGGTTCCGTAGAAATTGGAGAACATAAAGCTTTGCCATTAAACCCGTTAATTCTTTACTACAGTTCAATAGACCAAGGTTCGATTCCTAGCAAGACAAAAAAATTAATGATGAATTTAAATCTCTATTCTCGATCTGTGCCCTTTGCCTACAGTATTGTCCATGGCAACCATGACAAAGGGAATCAAGTGTGTTGCTATGATTGTGTAGCGTTGATAATTCGTAACTACAAGTATTGTACTGTAATCGAAGGCCCTAAAACTAGCAACAAAGAATAAAAAGAGTAGTCTATACAACTCACCAAGTTCTAGTTTGAATTACCAAACGATACCTCAAGGTAGACCATCAGCAATGCACTTGACGGTCTAATACGTCCCGAGCAAAGTAAAGGTAAATCCACTCAACAATCATAGTTCTGCCCTCCATAGTTCTGCCAATAATCTTACGTGCCGAGACAATAACGTTGATCATGTTATTAGTCAAAATGAATGAATCCTCCTTTTAGTACAATAATATAATCTGAAATACGCCAACAATACATAATAACATAATGCGGCCCACGCACAAAACATTCTTTAAGCCATTCGCGGAACATATGACATTTGTAAGTAGAAATCACAACAGAGCCGATGTAATCCCATACAACAAAAATTCGGCAACGAAAATAAACGTTAAAGTTCTGAAGCGCCATCTGTGCGCGTGTTGATGTTTCTGCTTAAACTTTACCTTATAGCGTTACTATGGATCTACCCTCCAATACTTTTATATTACTTTAACTTAATAATGAAATCTGTATTCTACTTATGATGGAGGCTTATGAAGTACGGTACAGAGAAAATATAAATAAAACCTCAATATTCAAAAACTAAAAATAAAAAAGATTATTAAAATTACCTAAACTTTATTTAAAGATGTGCTAAGGAGTTTCTTTTCCCTTCTTTTTCTACATTATAAAGCGCTTTTACGAAATTAAGATAGGTCCAAAAAATTACAAAAAAATATTTTTTCAAATTAAGGTAGGTCCAAAAAAATTACGTTCATGGAGCACCTATTGATGCCTGTATGATTTTGAATTCGCCTACTAGTCTTCATATTTGTATAATGTCTGCCAGTTCTGGCTTAAACCAGACAAAGTCAAGAGGTGTATTTTCGTGACAATAATGACTTATTGTCGACTGACGAAAATAAATCGAGAACCCATAGTCACACTGCCGCAATCCAAACGGCCAATACGAAAAGGAAACGTGATCGTCTTATGCGCTTATTTAAACTGAATTCTACCTGAGTTTGGAATTTCGATCATTTTCGTGTAAATAAGGTGTCTAAAGTTTAATGTCGTGTAAATTGAGCTTGTAGGCCCAGTCTATTCTATAGTTAAGTGAACTCTTAGTTCCTAAGACGAAATAAATTATTTGAATTTAGTTAGTTAAGATAAAACACTATACTTAGGCATTTGAGTAATATGAAGCCAAGGAAACTTCAACAACCGAATCCAGGTGGTATTCTGGATAAAATATGCATTCTCAAGAATAAATGAAGTACATTTAGATAATACTTTAAGGGGGTATGAGAGGAAAATAAACAGCTATCAAAATCATAAGTAACAAATATATCTGACCCTCTCCAACAAAGTGAAGAGTTCAGGATAAACTTAACCGCTCTCTCAAATGCGGGTTGCCCAACAACCTTTGAGTAAGTTACGGCTACCTCTCAAGTATGCAGGATTTCTCAAGACAATGCCACATTCCTGCACCGATGTAGTTGTTAATTTGGTGCACCCTTTTAGCAGATATACAGTACTAGAACATTTTTTGTTCTGGAGATGCTGGATGATGAAATTTGATATTGAAGTAGTTTAAAACCTTAGGAAGAATTACGGACATTTTTGTATTGTACAGAAATTCCCCTTGAAGTATAATGACAGTTATATACATGCAGAGCAATGGTTTGCTAGTACTAATAATAGGAATACCCCTCACACTGTGACAGGAGACCCGAGCTTGGCAGTAGGACAGTAAATGGGTTGCGTTGATGATGATGATCATGATGACGATAATGATGATGAATAGTAGTAATTAATTTTTTTAACCTTTAGCTATCTATCTGGTGGTATAATTTAATTTTGGATGCAGACGATAACTTCGAAACTACAATGCCATACTGTATCCCCCGATTTTGTCATTATTAGATTTTTAGGATTACCCCTGTATGATAGCAAATTTAAAGACGTATTACGTATTAATATAACATTTATTTATTGCAACGTAATATGGGTCGAAGATAATTATACCAGCAAAGTATAAATGAAATGGAAAAGTAAAGTATACCCTTAATGGATCATCGTATTAACTCGCATTAACTAGTCACATCTTCTACTTGAAACGAGTAAGCGAATAATCGAGTAAAGGGTAAACCTTATATAAAAGGTCAATCTTACACGAGATATATACACTCATAAATACATTGCACTTTCGTAAGACCGGTATAGGGACTCCTACGAGCCTAACTCCTTTCCACCTTAAAAAGGTTTACGTAAAACGGACGCCTCCTTTTCAAATTTTGCTCATTTAGTTGTAGTTTAAGATTGGTAGTAGATATGTTCACCCTAAGGCTTAGCCTTAGCAATTAATTCCTCTTTTAGCTCTTTTGAGACATCAATATAATCGCTCTACGCATTGAATGAGACGCTGTTTCAGTATCGTATCGTATTCAGTGAACTCAATACACACGGTGCCACCGGATGCTGTTAAACGGATTATCTGGTGAATATTCATGTACGTGTTTCGTTTTATTAAGAGTAAGTAAATTACGATACTGTAGTTTCTTTTCGCATTTCGTTGTTGCTGAATTTTGTCTACAATCCACTGGTGAAGCGAGGTCTATGTTACATGTAGATAAAAGTACTTTTTGGTAAGTTTTGTTAATGTTTTGTTGGTAAGGATTTTTTGTTTGCTTTGTCTTCTCAATGGCACACCACTAAGCTTGAACCCTTTCTCATAACTAAGGAAACCTACAACGTACTCCACCCTGCTTCAAGGCGCTACTGCTGATGCTTCGGACGAGAGGTTAAAGTTATCCCAACTGTGGGAAAACCGGCAAAAACCTGTGTTAATATGGCATTGAGATCTAATGTATAAACTAATCTAACGATAACAACTATTTTATCAAATGCTTAACTTGTCCTTCGCAGCATGGAATCGCTTAAGTTTGGCACTAGTGATTATCCATCTAATTTCCAATCGCATCCATAGTAACCTCCTAATTCTTAACCTCATCAAGCAATTTAGATTAACACAAGCTGGACTGCCAGTGACGTATTAAACATGTGACGTAGTAAAGTATGTTTAATTCCAAATGATTAAACTTGTACTAAACGCTCATTATCCTACAACATCTGTTTATTGAAGCGTTACAACAGATTACATTGTAAGTCAATTTCTGATACTCACCATGTGTTCCTAATCGACGAAATAAGTACTTTAGGAAGATTTAAGATACCTATTTAACCTGTAATAATCCAGCCTCTTAAGGGAATTTACGAACGATTTATTTCTTGCTAATACCAAATAAGAAATAACTACGATTATGTTGAATTTCAATAAAAATTCTGCGCCAACATTTTGCTTTCACAGGGTAACTCGTATTATAATTTCAGCTCTTTATTGCGTACTATTCTTTTCACCGTAATCGTTCTAACCAAGAGTGAGGAAAACGTACAAATTTGCTACTAGCATTATCAAAATATCCAGTAGTTAAAGCCACGGTTAATTCTTGTCTTCTAATAAATTCTTATGCTTTCAATTAAAAAATTGCTTTACAATCATATTTCTTGAAGCCCTTCAAAGTTCTAAACTAAGAAAACTTTAAGAATTGTGTATGGTATTTAATATTAAAATCAAGTCTCACGAATTCTAGAAAATAGTTATATAGCCAATAGCTGTACGTACAAACGAGATTTTAAAAACAAAACTTAACCAACCTGAGACTTAAATTGGCATGTGGTGTGTATCACACGGAAACATACATTTATCTTGATCGGCTGGCAAGGAGCCGAGACGTTAGTCGATTGATCTACATTTACACTTTAGTAAGTAAATTATAGTAAGGTTTAACTGATTCCATCCCTTCTGTAATAAAAATAGTGTTCATAATGAAAAATGGTCTGTCTCTGCTATAAATAGTAGGTATCAATCCAGTTTATTGGCGATTGTTTTGCGTGCTGGTTAGTAATTTTTGTATTAATATAATATGTTTGTATATCCATTTCATTGACAAGGACCATTCAGTTAGACTAACTTTCATCGCGTGATTTGTGATTATCTGTAAATAAAGAAAGTAAAACACTAGATGTAATAAAGAAGATCCTTGAGGCACTCCAATATTACTCTGCCAAGTTTGTGAACAGGCAATCCTTGACAAAAAATATGACGTAAACTTTGCATTATCCTCTCTAGCGTTTATACGATAACATATATGTATATATGTGTCAAAAGTTAGGTTTTTATGACGTTAGACAGAGAAACTGTGGTGTGATCGTCAACTTCGAAGGAAAGGGTCTTATCTCTTTGTTTTGTTTATCATTTGTATGCGACCGGCGTGCAAAACATTAATGTGAGGTTGTGGCTTCTAAATTAGCGATCAAAAGCCTCAACGACTTTCTTAGATTGACAAGAATTTCGTTTCTCCCAAATCGTTGGTCTCTTTCCCTTCGTCATTAACAATGTAATTAAATGGCCGTTTGCAAATCTTTATGTCAATAATTGAAGGGTTCAACTTTTGATACATTTTCTGTAATAATGCAAACACGTACGAGATCAGATTTGACATGGTTAATTTTGTATTGTGAAGAAATACACATTGCAAAAGTAAATTTTGTCTAATAATTCGACGCTGGGAGTTCCTTATAAAGATCTTAAAGGTATGCGTAGTCTGCCATTACTTGCCCAGCTTGTTGGACTATGGCCTGTAGCCGTCTCAAGAGACTCGAGCGCATCAGTGGGACAATTATGGGCTGTGAGGACAAATGAGAATGTATATCAGTGCTATTAAACTTTTCTTTTAAATGTGTTTTACTGTTTTACTGGCCATACCTTCAACTCCGTTCACCTCGCCTCCGTTAGCGGGATAATCGTTGATTTATGGTTAATATCCCACGTGATTTACAAGTCGTCTCAGGTTTTTGTCCCTAACGGGTTTATTGAAATGTTTCTGTTATTTTTACTACCCGTGGTTTTGCGAGTAACTTCTTCATTGTTTACTGTATTGAAAAGTTACGCTATAACTCTTTCTTAAGCGTCGTATAAATATAATTTTCAGTTTTGTTTCCCTTTGATTAATTGCTTTCTTATTTCTGTGAATTAGATAATTAGGTATAGGTAGGTATTTTTTATATTAAAAATGTCAGAAGATTATTTTTGATGTAACTAGAGGATTCTGTTTATAAAGTTGAACGCTGCCCTAATATGTTTATTTAATAAAAAAGAGACAAGTATAGAAAATGAAATGAAGTCCCGTGTGCAATAGACCAAAATTCAAATTACCTACTAGATTAAAGTAACTTATTTTGTAAGAATAGAAAACTATAATCAGAAGAAGAAGGAAATAACTACAATGTGTATTGCGAATATTACTGCAAGCCCATTAGCAATTATGAATCTTAAGTTAAACATCACAGACCACAAAATTGAAATGTGCGAGATGAAATAGAACAAAGCAATAAAGTAAGTATGAAACGGAATTTTCAGTTAGAGAATAAAACTGGGAAATAGTGACGTACAGATATTAATGACTTTCGGATACAAATATGTGAGTTATCTTTTTCGGCTACAATAACGGTCGACAACATTGTTATTTAGAATAATTGAACTACTTTATTGTAATTAAATTGCTTAATTTGGATGCTTAATATAATATAAATAATTATGAATAGATTTTAAAATTTAATTATTATCTTAATTGAAAGCAAGTTTGTAATTAATTCAGACTTTTCCATAATATTAATTATTCTTTTTACCTAACCGCAATATTCCATGAATTTGAAATTATAAAATAAATTACTAGTACCGATGGTAATATTGCAAGCTAAAACTGCGAAAATATTGTGACTACATAATCTCAAGATAAGTACGTACTAATACTACATTTTAGTACAGCATATTAGACCTTGTAAGTCAGTCCCAATATCATTATAGACGTTATAGCTTTTATTAGTCATGTATATTATCGGATATCCAATCCGTTTGAGTGCGGTTACAATAGTAACATCCCTATAGCTGAGCAGCGAGGTCGCCAGCAAATTGGATTTGCAAGTTCCGCGTGATGGGCTAATTACTCCGGATACTCTTTCAGGAATGGCTACGAATAACTGATGTATCTCGTCGTTTTTCTTAAAAACTTAGGTTCATCAGAGTCTGGTTTGATGTTGAAGAAAGATCTCATACCTATCTGTTTGGTTTTCAACCATTAATCAGCCGAATACGTGTCAGACGTGTCAAGACTTGTCTAATGCAGCGTAGTTGCCTAATTACGACCTTATAGCACAATGCTGGAATTAGTGAATGTTAGATCGTCGTGCTAGGTGTTTTTGTAGTTCTAGGTTCGATTTCTGTTTCCTTAATTTAAATTTCTGTTCTCAAGCTGGTTGTGTTTCATAAAAAATGTTTTTTAGAGATTCTATTCCATTACTTAATTAGCTTTCAAACTACAGCCTCCTAACTGTCTCCTAAGTAAACCCAAGATGGTTAGCTACGGGGAACTTTTAAGGGTTCTCTCTACGGAACCTCTAAAGACGTAAAAACCTGAACAGGCTGACGCTAAAGCGATGACCTCATATGTAACTACAACCTAACGCGGTCACAAGGTCAGTCGCTGGTCTGTAGCGATGCCCAGTTGGATCGCGTCCAATAGCTTTAATCCGGAAAGACGCCCTAACTACCAACAACGGTCGTGAATTCGCGATACAATTGGGTCATGTTGGACTTTCAACTCTCGATAAAAGTATGTGTGAGGAAACAGCTGTTTGCAGGAAAATTGGTTTGGTTCAGTTCAGGGGTCGTGAAGAATTCTTGGCTGCGGAAATACTATACACTATTAGGTAATTATAAAAGTAAGAATAGTTTTCGTAATGTTCGCCGAAAGCAAAAGGTAATTAAGCTTCTTAAAACTGCATTAGATAAAAATTGCGATTACAAGAAATACTTCTTTTTTTAAGGTCCCTTTTAAACTCTCAGAAGATACCAGCTTTAACATGAAGATAGATTAAACCTCTTCCATAGAAAAAACCATGGATGTTATTGCCTCAATACAGCTTTCATTGTTTATTCGTTTGATAACACAATACTGACAAAACCCGATATTTTCAAACAAAATTCTAGTTTGGATTCAAATAGTTCGTTTCTGAAAATTCCAGATTGATTCCAACAAAAATTTATTGTTTAATTATTTAGTATAGTACATAAGCTTTAAGGTTAAATGTTGAACTATACCAAAGCTGGAGTTAGGATATAGAAAGGATTCGTTAGAAGACAGAAGAATGCCCAAAAGTAGTACCTACAGGTTTGTCTCAAGCATGAAGAAAAAGTGGTATTAAAATTATTACGTAAGAAAGTACTAGCAGTCAATAAGATGTTTCTATAAAAATATTCATACTCGTAGCCCAGTGCTGTTAAACTTTGGTCTCCCGAACGGTTCCAGTCGAAGTTAAAATATGCGTTGCTACCCCAGATTACAGGTGGTTGCCTCTTGTGTAGTCTGGCACTCAAGTCCCAGGAACACGAGTCGTTTAGCGGCTGACTCAAACAACAGGGTGGTTGCTACCCAGGCGATCGTCACTTTAATAATTGGTGCGAACAATTTTTTAGGTTCGCAATATGTTTAGATAATATGAGTTTTATAATATAAGTTAGACTACTTGAAATGTTTTGACCAGATACGAGCAAATCTCATACGAAATGTTGACTTTCCCTGCAAACGTTCCTCCCTATCGTAATAGGATCGCTAGTGCAATGCCACTCCGTTTCAACAGACGGTCAGACGTTTGCGGCTATATATAAATATAAATACTTAAATCCTACTACTTGATGTACATATATAGGTACGTGTTTCGAATGACTAAGCTTAGCTTTTAGTAAATACTCGGAAAAGGCTTGGTTTTATATTAGGCTTAAGTCTGTGGTGTAATGGTTACCTGAGAATCATTTAAAGAGACCCCTTTAGACCCAGATTCGATTCCCGACAAGGCAGTAAGTTAAGGATGTTTTTTTTATACAATGATAAAGAATCTCGTTGAGAAAGAATCTCGAATAGGATAGTAAAAGGGATTTATTTTTATTTTACATGTAGCGTTTTTTATTTTAAAAATTCGACAAAGTTTAGACCACATATTAAGTTAATATTAACACAAGAGTTTCGTTTCTGTTATTTACTAACATGCTCCTAAAAGTTAAAGGATGAAATAAATTAAAGTTTGTAACACACAATTTGGTTTAGGTAATGTTACATTACATGTTGTTACAAACAAAATTGGACTTTATTCACTGACCATAAGGTTTAAAGGGAAGACAAGAGAATTGTCTCCAGGCTCGCTAGGCCAGCGGTTTTAGTGGGAGGAAAATAGACTCTTTGCGTCTGTAATAAAGGCTTCAAGATTTATGTAATGTGATGCACTGCTAGTGCCGTAAAAGTAAGATGTTGAAAGATTTAGATACTCTTTTAATCATAATATTAGTTTTCGAAATTTGACCCGTGACTTGAACCTTTGTACACTAAGCATGGTTAATCTTATCGATGAGAAAACCAAGTGTACTTCACCATTTGCTTCAGTATGGAGTGGCGTATGGGGGTTTAATAATCGTACAAAGTAAATCATTATGCCGAATGAAGTCCTCCGACATGTCTTACAACTGCTGTCAATAACATCCAGGTTCATCTCAACGATTCCCATGAAGCATTCAAGAAATAGAAGAGCTAGGAGCTAGGAAGTATTTTAGGTTATGTTATTGTAGACTACGCCCGCTATCCCCAATTGCCAATCACATTTTTTTCCAAAGGAAGTTTCTATACAAAAAAATTATTCCATAATAACTCTAAATACGTAGTTCTTGAGGCCATAAACAAAAAAAAAACAGAAAACAATTACTACGTAATTGTTAAGACGCTATTCACTTATATCTCCACAATACATTTTTGCTTCGCTGGGACTTGAACTCAGGACCCTCTGAACAGCAATTCGGAACGGTAATCATTGA
>LGAG01001223.1:391503-408909 GCA_001278395.1 Lerema accius | reverse complement strand
TTTATATTTTTTTATACCCCCACCAATTTTTATCTTTATTTTAATGATTACCTAAAATCTTTATTATCTTTTTGTTACGTAAATTATTTTGTATCATAATACACAATGTTACAAATTACATTATGACGTAATACAATACGTAAGTTACAAAATGATAGCCAAAACAGCTGACAACTGAAAATAAATTATTTGTTCGAAGAACCGATCAAATTCTCCTCATTTCATATTCCTAATAAACCCTAATATCTTGAAGTCGATGTAACTAAAGTGCTCCATTTAAGCAGTCTCGTTGACCCCGAATTGAAGTCAAATATCGACGGGCGGTATCAACGACAGCGATGAATATGGAGCGATTTGGAACCCCAGTCGAAGTTACGTTACGTTGAAGTTAGACCTTACAAATGTAATCTATAACTATAACTAGAACGCCGGGCAAACGTTCTTTAATATAGTTACTATCTGTTACAGTTTGATTGATATCTTAGTTTTCAAGATCAGGTACAGGATACTAAATTTTCAGGCGTCGTAGTAAATGCTGGTATGTTTAAAACTGGTCAGTTTTACTTTAGGCCTTGTAGAGTACGTAACATACTATTTAATTTTTCGTTATATATTCTATAAGCATCGGGAAAATATGACGCTTTATACGACATATTATTTGGTAAATAACGTTTAGTATTTCTGAAATTATTAAGGTAACAGATAACAGTTTACATCTAAACATGCAATCGCACGTAATCTGATAAATAGTAATTAAAGGCTTTGAAGGCGCCTATATAAAAAATTTATAATATAGCCTACGTCACTCCGACAATGGAGACTATTACAAAGTTGAATTCCGTCAAGTCGTTCAAGCTGTAGAGCGTGCTTAAGTAAGAGAGCTACTGACATACGTTCAAAAACAAGTTCCGACGTAGTCGGCTACAAAAATAATTTCCTTTTAACTTCGTATCAGATACTGAATCTTACAATAGGAGTAGTAGTAGCACCTAGTAATAGGTGTTGTCGTAAATTTTCCTATTTCCAAAACCAACCATTTAACTGTCGGAGGGGCCGGGGNNATCACTGTTTAACATTCCAGTTCAAATTTCTCAGCGTCTAGACGGTATCGGATTTTCTAGTACTTAAAGTGTTCTGGCTGTCACGCGACATCTTAATTATCTCTCTTATCTTGTTTTTAAATTTTAATTTTAACTAGTGGACCCGCACTCGCTTCGCTTCGGTTAACCTATGCCGAAACGAAGGTTAAAAAGTAGCGTAAGTCCGGAAACGTTATCGTTTATTATTATTGTTATATTGTTCCTACTAAGCTTATTTGTTCCGAAGACTGCGTCTATATATTTTTTGGTCTGTGGGCACTGCAAGCTCATTTGCAATTCCTATGAGTGAAAAAGATGTACTCCCAAAAAACATGAAAAGACATGATATAAGAGTGACTTTGTCACTAAGTCCAACCTACAAATGATAATTAACGTAGCAAAACCTGCCACGTTACAAGTACAACTCTAACCTATAAGCTGTTAATGTAATCTTAGGATACAGGTACTAAGTACCCAAACTTAGTTACCTTAGAAGTGTGTTAATCAATCAAATTGGTACTGTTAATACACCGCAGTGTCCAAAACAGTCACAATGAGCTGTCACCGCCTCCCACCCTTGATTGAACACCCTCTAGGCTATAATTGATTACCCCTTGGGGTTCTTCGTGCGTGGTTCGTTATACTTTGAAGTTTAAACGATACATCTAAACTTTACATAACGCTATTCAATAATGCACTGTAGTCCTGTCGGTTATGGTTCAGTTTAGAGTGAGATGTTTGGATCTTAATATAGAACTTTTTATAAATCAAACGAATGTGCAGTCTTGTGTGAAGGGTCTTTAATATGGTTTCGTAGTGCTACCTAGTACGTATCTATAGGTAGGTTATATTTGAGTAGGAACGAAATATATACCTACATAAGAAAACTCATTATCATTATCGCAACCCATAACTTGTCCAACTGCTGGGCTCGGGTCTTCTCTCGCAGTGTGAAGGGTACAGGCCATAGTCCACCACGATGGCCTAGTGCAGATTGGCAGACTTAACACACTTTTGAGCACTTTATGGAGAACTCTCAGTTGTGTAGGTTTCCTCACGATGTTTTCCTTCACCGTAGCAAGTGATATAGTGTCTAATACGCACATAACTTTTTAAATATAAGGGTGCGTGCTGGAGGTTTGAATCTAGGAAATTCCATTCGAGATACCAACGTTGAAACCACCAGGCTATCACTGCTATGAGTGTACAGCGTTATTTATTATTATTAAGATGAGACAGGAAACGTCTCGCAAACACCCCATGGTAAACAGGGGTTTATATGGGCAAGATAGCGAGAAATCTCCGCTATAAAGCTTCGAGGATTGTTACAACGCGCCCTAGGGAAAGATTAAGAGAGAGAGGCCGGCGTATCAGGCGTTAGTTCATAATAAAGACGTCGGTTATAATTTATAGTGTTCACTCGCTGATATAGCTGCGGAAGGCGGCTAATAACGTACGTTCAGCCTTTATTCTCACGTACGACAACGACGGGATGGTGATGCGACTTATTGTCGCAGCGACTAAATGTCGCAAGCAGGGAATAAAGTGGAAATAGTGTGCCAACAGTTTGCGACATTTCAACGCATTCATACACACGTACGATTGCTGGTACAGCTAGAGATACGGATGTATGGAGGAATTAAATAAGTGGGAATATTGTAACTGCAAAATGCGACATTTTGTAAGTATAAGTTAAGCTGTTTTCATAGCTGCGCATGTCAACTTTTGCGACATTTTGTCATGACATGGCACGTGTAAATGAATCCTTAGTTCATTTTATATATTTTGTAGAATGTTTGAAACTGATTCGCGTTAAATGGTTCAATTCCATTCTCGTAACTGATCCTGATTGCGAGGAGAGTTATCCCTATTCCCGGAAAGGTCAGTCGTTTATTAAGATACCATTTCTACTAGTTAACTGTCGCACAAAATATTATGCCATGTATGTTACGCTCTCTACAATCCAAACGGCATAACGAATTATAATATACGGAGTTTCATTGGATCTGTGTCCTATACGAGAACAGGTTAAACAAAGGACCTTATTAAATACGAAAATCTAATCCATCAGCGCCAATACTAAACGCTACACTTATCTCCAACCTCTCAGTTTAGCAACACTTGTGATAATGATGAAAACAACAGACAAACTGCTGCTCGTAGCGACGTTCACTCATTACTAAAGTGCAGGTTCATTAGACGTGCGCCGTTACAAGCCCGATCGATGACCAAGCTTGCATATTTAACGAACAAAATGCTCCCCAACTCATTATGAGAACACTTTCCGCTGAGTTTAATTGCATATGTTAAACTGAGCCAGGAATAAGACGCCACAGTTTTAATACAGCGCTATGTTTTTAGATCGTTTTAAGCGAAATTGGCGGTTCATAAGGATTGGGAATGGATTTGTGTGAATGCTTCAAGTGCTGATATTTTCGCTAAAGCAAGCGTTGTGACGAAGTATTTGGCGGAGACAAGCAATTGATACAGCAATTGTTAACAGGGCTGTTATTGGTAGATTCGACCGACCTGAGCCTTAATTTAGAATTAAATTTTGAAAGCGTTTTTACTTTACATACTCTTTCATACTCTTTTTTAAAATGAACCGTCTGAATGGATGAATGAATGAATAGCCTCTTATCTACTACAATATACGTAAATGTACTAACAGTTATACTGTAGGTAAGTTTTGTTAATAAATATTAATAGTCTACTGACCGTTAGTAAAACAATGTCATCTAAAAGATCTTCCAATAATTGGGTTGGCTTAACTATTAATCCCTCCAATCTGCACTCTAGTCCTTAATTACGTAGAGATTTGTGCTCAGCGCGTCCTCATTTAGTTGACGTCAATTTAAAATATTAGTCAGTTTAGTTTAAATTGTCATTAATTGGAATTTCGTTGAATTTGTACCTACCGCTCTCGTATTATTGGGTCGACGTCAAAATCAAATTTAAAATCGATATCACTCATGGGACTAATACTAACGATAACTACATAAAGAATAGTAGTTTGAGTAACATAAGAACATTAAGTTTTTACCCGACTGCATCTTAAGGAGAGTAATGTTTTTGAATTACGTCTATGTATGTCCATTATTAAAATCTTTGGGCGCATTCTACGATCCAAAGTCCTTTACGGATTTCAAATTAATGAAGTGTCATAGTATCCATTAAGGAATTGGTATATACTGTACATATTTAGTATGACGCTTTCCTATTTTTAGTAGTCGGGTTATCTTATAGTACTAAATCTAGGTTATACTAACTTAATTATGTGCATCAGGGCTTTCACCATATTTCGTCCTTGTCAAAAATGTTATAGGGCCTTGGAGTCACCTACTAGTTTCTAATGCCCTAACGCATAATAATATTCCAGTAAAATATTACGCTTTTACGTTTATCGCACCCAAAGGAAACATCATTCATATTTATAAAGCACTACAACAAACTTTATATATTTCATTGGGTTAACGCTAAATGTAAAAAGACAACGCTAAGTTATGATTATTTTCAATAGTATTATTTGTTTTTACTGACTGAGTACTTACTAGTTTGAATTTTTAATTACGTTATATAATAAGGTGTTAAAGATTTCAATTGTATTGCCATTTGATAAGATTTATTTTTTGTATTGCATAATTAGACTATTAGCAGACGCTATAGATCATTTTAGTCGTCATGGGATTCACAGTCATAAATAAACAATTTGATACATAATGTTTGATAATCTTTTAAAAACTCCATTTATTTAAATTATAATTGTAGAGCTATTTGTTTTGCTTAAACACTTAAATAAATGAATATTACTGCGTAACTAAATTGTAGAGTTGAAACTGAGTGTCTACAGAAACTATGGACTGCAAAAAATGTTTTGTCTTTAATAAAAATACTAAAAATACCTCCACTGCTAAAAATATTTCTTGAGTAATTGCGAACAAATCTAATGACATTAAGGCAAGTTTAAATTCGGCAAACCGTTTGAACTCTACGTGCCTAAGAAAACGACATACATACATTTGAAAAATATTAACCTCGTGGTACAGTGAGTAAAAACTCTGGAGAACATATTAAGGAGTAAATTCTTCACTCAAATATCCAACAAATCCTCTGTTCCCGGCTTCCCCGTTTATCGTTAAACCTCTTTCTTGTTACGGAGAAATAACATCGTGATCCTAGTCAAACCTCCTGATTAAGAACTCTAAGCGGTGCTAGCTCGTATTATACGCTTTTACAGTTTTATTTGAGTAATTTTACACAAAGCGAGAGACGTTACACAGTTTTTACTCAGCGTTAAGAAAATGGATTGTGAGTCTGTAATTTAACTTATTAATGAAGTTTTATAAACCTCTGGTAACGTCTTATTATATCTTTAATATGTTACGTAAATGTTTAATATTCCTTCGATATGTTTTAAGAATAATGAAGGCATATAAGTGTTTGTGATTCGATGGTTAGTCATTATGATGAAGAAATTATACAGATCAAAATTTTGTTGAAAATAAGTGTCACAAATAATTATATCTTATTTTTCATTTAAAGCAAAGCTCCCGCAGTTACACGGTTTATGAATAGACTAAGCACGCAGTCGTAAGATAGAAAACCCCTGATAGGAAATTGACATTCATATTTTGCGGACAGGTTTATCCAACATTATAATTATAATCTACTATTTTCTATGACATGGGTCCTTCAAGAAGCGTATCCATAACTACCTTTATTGGTAACGGCTTTGATGCTCATAGTGTCCATGGGCTACAGTGATCAATTACCATCAAGTGACCCTACTTTGCCTGCCAAAGATAACAAAGTTAACTAATTAATCAAAAGAGTTACGAACGCCTCACGCAATCAAAACATCAGCCCGTCATTAGTTTAGCTCAACGTAATAGTTTGACTAATTTCGCGTTGACAACCTTGTAATGCTTGACAACGTTGTAATTGCCAGTCTCTTCTGACTACAAAATCGTGAGAACGCTTCGGCTTACAGTTATTTGTGTAATGTGAGCGATATTTCAAATATTCAAGGGTGGAATTCAAGTAAATTGTCGCGTTGCTCAAAGCGTAGCGCTATCGTAGATACTCTTTACATGTACCTGTGCCAATAAACCTGTGATTACTATTTATAATTCCTTGCTAGTGTTTACAGCCTTGTTGATAAACCCTCTTAATACACGCATGATCTGGATTTATTCTAAAACTAACTAATCTAAGGAGTTTAATTTAAATTTAATTCGAAGTTCAAAGACTTTAATTTTGTAATACATTAAGTATATACTTACTAATGTTTTTGACATAAATACCATCAATATAATCAAACCTATTTCAGCTTTACATGCCACAACTGCCACCAGCCGAATTCCAAAGCAATTAAAAGTGTGCTCCGCTAAAACAGTTTTCAAACATTTCCATTTATTGTGACACAATATTTTATTTGCACATTTTCACAGCAGGAAATGACTATCGTTTTTGTGTAAATGTTTTCTAGCTGAATATATATGCAAAATTTTATAACAGTCATCGTGGTAAAACTATGCATTATATCAAAAATATATTGTGGTAACAGTAACAAAAATTTCGATAAAACTTTATTAACTAGAAAACCGGTTTGGCCGTCGTAATTTGAACATAATTTATAATGTCAAAAAATAGACTGTAGATCCGACTATAGACTCTATAGAACATGCGTCGTTAGCAGATGCCATTGTCAATGACAACTATCTGTCAACAGGGCCTCAGTAGGATTTCAAAATCTTTGGAATAGATCCCTACAAAATTTTTGGGCACGGAACGATTAGACAACATTCAGACACATTTCATATATTGGAAGTCAAGCCGTTTGAGCAGTAGAGCGTACTAAATAAATACACAGTATAAAGAGTAAGAGAAATTAAACTCATTATACTTGTATTTCGTTTCTGACACCTACGCTTGGCGTACAAATATCGTTATGCTTTCGTTCTAAAACATCTCCGAAAATTACCCGATATGCGTGTCGGTGAATAAAGCCTATGTGTACGTTGTTAGCTAGCGTAAACTAGGGAGTTTAAATACTGTTAGTCTCTTAGAACATACGTTCAAAAACATAACCCTCTGTCTGCTACAGTCTGTAACGGAAGCTTCAGTCGTCAGACTGCACGTTTAGTCGTAATCGTTACAAAATACCTTATTTGTCGAGAAACAGACAAAAGAATTCACAAAGGATGTCAAATAAAGGAACAGTGTTTCCTCTCAGCTAACATCGGCACGAACGGGGAAGGTACGAACAAACAGACTGGAGACAATGTGATAAAGGTAACGATTTACTTAGTTACTAGTCCAACCTTCCTTCCTATCTTCGGTATTAACATAATGCCTCTTGAAGTTCATAATAACAGAGTTAACAGTTAACGATACAGGGAAATCGAAAAATTGTGTTACAAAACTAAAATAAATGTTTTTGGATCAATTCAATTGTGATTTGGAACGAGGAAAACAATAGTAGTATTATAGTTTTTCATAAGTAATACACATAATCTCCACAAAAAGTCCCTTGAAACATTCCCAAAAAAAATATCCAAATTCAAAAAATTCCCAAAGTGTTTGAAACATTTCCCTACAAAACTGTCTAATTCAAACAAAACGTGTGTAACGTCTTTTCAAAGCATTGTCATGACAAGAATTCTTAACAAAAGGGGTCTGAAAGGAGAAACCGCGTTTATTTTGTGTTTTCGCAATAAAAGTACAATTGCTAGGTCTATGAAAGAAACCATCCATTTGGAATAGTTGGAGTCATAACTCAAGTGTGTTCCTAATAGAAGGTAATAATGCTTATGCGATAATATCCTCAGTATCCTACTGTAATTTCTTTTGAAAACTAGTGACCCGCCCTCGCTTCGCTTCGGTGAATCTTTTATCCAATATACTGGATGAACAAAATCCTTTCACTGGATAAAAAGTATTTTAGATAAGGCTCCGGAATTACGGCTAAACATGTCGAGTTTCATCTTAAATTTCGATCGTGAGATCGAAAGAAATATTTAACTATTCGTCGTATACTCCTATAAATAAACTTTTATTTCAATGAAGTATTCTATAGATTTTATTCAATTTATATGGATCATTAGATACGAGTAGTTAAAAGTATGACTCCACTGTAGAAATATAACCATCACCAACTTTATCATTTCCATTATATTTGTACGTACATATATTTGAGGCCAAATAACTGCTTTTTCAAATATTTAAACTCAAATATTTGTGCCAAGTTAAGCGAAACATTTATATTTACGAGGCGTGAAATGGAATGCGCTGACAAAAATGCATTTCTATTTTTATAAAATAAATTAGCGTTTCCCAGTTTTAGATAGCTAACAAATAAGAACAGTCTAGACCAAATTGGCTCTCTAACAAATAATTTAGTATCTAGAAGATATTTTCCTTGGGATATTAAATTTAAAAGGGGCTCACTCTTTCCTTGAGTTTAAACCGAATTCTTATGGTGCACTTTGAACAGTGACTAGTTAGTTATCTTTAATAGGAAAACTAAAAACCTGTTTAGTCAATATTGGGAGTCAAGAGTCAAGTTTGAACGTTGGTCTCCCGGATGGGAGTTCCTGAGTTCAAACCCGGTACGCATCTCTAATTAATGAGTGAAGTAAAACGAGGAACGAGGAAGCTTACACACATGAGAGTTCTTCATAAAGTTCTCAAAGGTATGTGAAGTCTACCAATACTCACTTCAGTCCAGTGAGGTAGACTATGGCCTGTACCCCTCACATTGTAAGAGGAGACCTGAGCCCAGCAGTGGGACAGTTATAAATTGTAGGTTGTGATGACGATAATGATGAAGAATAAGATCATTTACTTCACGGCGAATCAGCTTCTAATATTAATCATCCGCCTTCACTTTCGTATTGTTATAATTTACAATCGCTCCAGTGTTCTTAATTTAATTATAATCGCGTCATTCAACGTTTATGGAACAAATTGAATCAACTTACTTGTTTAATGCTACACCTGAGTGGATGCCAAGCTCGTTGTGTTTGAGATTATAATTAATTCTGGTTACATAATTTGATATAAATGGTTCCTTGATTTTGTAAGAATAAATTCGTTTACCTATGAAGGCTTCTTTAGTGTCGATTTGCGCTGTTTCATGCTATTAAACTTTAACTTTAGATGAGTTGGACTGTCCATCTGTCAGTTTTTTTCTTTTATTCTTCCAATGAATACTTATAGAATCACATTTTCAGTTTCATTGGTAGCTAGAGATATCATATTATGGCGATTAAAATTATAAACATCCTGTTCAACTATGCTGTGGATCGCTGAGGTGAAACGTATAAAAGTATTAATGCCGTCGATAACATTTTCCTTGTAATAGTCTCGTATAGCGACGCTTTTGGTAAAAGCGGTCCTACCTCATATTTCAATGTCTAAGGTAAGATTAAATTTGATCTTCAGGCCTGTACTTTGGAGTTAGGTATATTGAAGGAGTAACGCAGTCTTTGTCATAAAACACCTACTGTAATGAGGATCCAAGTGGTACTGTTGAGCTGTCTGTATTGAACGAAGTTTCAAGGTTATTCCAATCTAAAATTTCGTTCAGCGAGACTTAAGCAATTCAAATTTCAAATTTGATTTACTAGCGAAATTAAACTAAATTATTACAATCTAAGTAGAACACCGGGAAGATGTTATTCTGCTACACATCTTACTTCTTCTTTAAGTGAATTCTTTAGTTTTCCTATATCAGTTACTGCAGTCCTCCAATTTTCATGAACGTTTCGTGTTTTCCATATCGGAGAATGTTTTTGTGTTACGACATTTCAATAACTCTTATAGTACCTAATTCGTCCCTAGAAGTATCTTTACAGCTACAGTATTACCTATCGGGTTTAATTATGGTCCTATACCATATTCAGTTCCTCTTAAATACTAATCAAATTGTTTATTACAATTCGACTAATTGTTTAATTGGATTTATATTTATATTATGGACATAATTAATAAAACTTATTATTATTTGCTTTAGCCGAGTTACCTAAACTAGCGCAACACAAATACCATCATAACAACCTAAAGGTTGTATATGTGCTGAATCCTCAACTATCCGAATAGACTTTCAATTGCATTCAAACGAGCAATTTATCGTAAGATGCTCCAAGCTTACAGACGGCTTAGAATCACCCGAGTTGCAGAGGAATATGAACTTTCTATGCCTTCTTAGAGCTTCATATTGGAAAAAAATCGCTCGAAGCCGAATACATGGGCAGCATTTTTAAAAATTCCATAGTTAAATATCTCCATATGCCACAAGGCATGGGCTATGAGCGCTTCCAGCATTTTTTCATTAAAAACCTTTTGTATACTATTACCCTAATCTCTAAGGAATCTCTTACAAATATTATTATAAACAAACATAACACCCTTATCTAAATCGACATACACAATAAATCACATAAAGTTTGGTCGTCCGCAAGGATCTAATAATGCGGAAGCTCGATATGAGGAAAATGTTTTCTTTTAGATCATTTCCGGATCACTGTCATATGACGTAAGGATGTTATGAGGATCACAAAAGAGGTCTTAGAAAATTACTAAGGAACCCCAAAAATCGGCTAATTGTGAATCTGACCCGTATGTGAAGGTTCCGTACCTATCACCACGTAATTCATTACAAAGGATTATTATCTTCTATAGAGAACTTTTTTATGGATTTTTTACGTCTGCACTAAAAGGAAGGTAATTTTTTTTTCGTGCGTATGTCTTTTACTATACATTACAAACGGATTTAGGAAATTAACATGTGAAGTGTCATTGCGTTCATGACAATTTTTTTTTTTTCTACTAATTTTGCCGCGATTTCTTTTTTTTTTGCAATTGAGTTTTTAATTTTTCGCTATTATACTTTCTCAGTTAAAAGGACATGTCATGATGAATAGAAGCAATCTAATATTTCATCAACATGTCACCTCTGTTTCGTACTGACATATACTAAGAAGTGAAATTGAAAATACCGTTAGTATATTAGCGGTCCATTTTTCAAAACTGACGTTCAAATTAGTCCAGTGATTTGTAATCCGGTTCCTACTAGTTTATATCGGTTATAAAACAGAGGCTGTTAATCTGTTTCGTGATAGGAACTCTATGCGGGCTTATGTATTGCATTATCCAATATCCATTATTAATATTTTTATCGTAAAAACGAAAATACTCCCTTTATGCTTGTTACCCTTTTATGCCTTAACTAATAGACCGATTTAAGTGAAATTAGCCTAACAGGTAGTTCTGATTTAAGAGAAGGATATAAGATACATTTTACTTAAATTGTACGATTTCTTGAGATCTTGTTTTAGCGCTTAATGAATAATGTCACGCAATTCTTTAGATTTGTTTCACTAATTACATAAATCCAAATATTAACTTTTTCAATGGTGCCAGACAGTTTGTGTTGTCAACATTACTTTAAATTTTAAGGAGTGTTTATACTGTGAATTAAGTAAATAAATAAATCATCCTTTAATTAAAAGTAAAATAAATATTATGAAATTCAATAAAAATTATTATCATTTGCTGGAGCAAAATGCGGGTATTATCGATCTCATCCGTATATTTTTCAAGCGAGGCAAGAGTGGGTTAAAAAGAAAATCTTTTGACGACTACGATAAAATAGCTCTTATTTTATATTCTTTTTACGTTCAACATTAAAAGAAGCTTCGTATTAGCATCATAAATAAAATGGGATAACCTATTAACCCAGCAGTGTAGTGGATAGAGTACAAAGCTTGTTCTAAAAACTCGCATACAGCCTTTGAGGATGGGACGCTTTGTGAAAAGCTGATAGCTCTGTTTATTGCAAGTCACTGATGCTTCCTACTCAATTAATATTCTCGGTATTAGCTTCTACATACGCTTAATTGATAGCGCAAACTTATTTTCTATGCAACATTAACTTTAATCCATGCGCTAATATTGGCTTACATCGTTTTAAAATTTTACTGCTGGAGCGTTACTCTCACTGTATTTACATAATTTATTTTGTCAGTTTGTTTTTCTGTAAGTAGCTCATCAGCTAATATACTGTAGAACCCATTTATAAAATATTCTAAAAAAAGAGTTGATTATTTTTCTTTAAATAGACTTTAAAAATTATCAGTCTTCGTACGTCATATTTTTTCCTTACGAAGATTTACAAAAACAGAAATAATAACCGGATTTTATTGCAACATTTCTTCTTTTTTTTAAGAATTATGCATTTTACAATACGACACGATGGTAAATTTTTCATTCAGTTTCAACGCGTGTTTCAAATAAATAAAACATCAAAATTGACTCCGTTCGATGTGAGTTTATTACATTTTAAGCAATAAATATTCGATACAAAATTTTAGTTTCGAGCTGAGTTTTATTTTGTGTACCTACCTATAGTTGTTGCTTTTTAATTAAAATTTTATAATATTGGCAAAGTACTAAAAACATACTTTATAATATCATTCTGTCCTATGCCCTTTATTTATTACTTAGGTATAATTAATACACGGTGTAAAATGGATGTACAATTACTTTAAATGTATAGAAGAAAAATTTTGCAAAATATCAAAATCAAATAATTTTTGATAAATAGGTACGTGAAGGGTTCAACTTTCTGTATATTTTTCAGATTAAGCATCATGATGACTTTGAAGTTTTTTAAATTGTTTTTGTAATAACATTAGAAGACCAAGCAATGAAAAAAAACTAAATTATGTTTTAATCAAGCTTTAAAAATACATCCATCATTGAAAGCAACACGCAAGGCCTCGTAGACATTATAAATAATGGTTGAAGTTTGACCACATTACTCTAGTTTAAAACAAATGGTTTGCAGCAACAATGCATCTATCTATAGAAGTGTTCATAAAGATATCAAGTCATTTCGGAAAGAGCATTTCAATTCGTAATATTGTTAAAAGGAAAACTGAATACTGTGAAAAGAACGAAACAGAATATCTGAGCGACCTTGCTCTAGAGATATTTGTATCTCAGCAGAATTTTAACGCAGTAAACGCATCTGAATTCGGTTTTTTAGTATATATTAAATCCATGGCACTTGTGACTAATCTAAAATGAGCTAGTTCGGTCGATCAAGACTTCATCTAACGGCAGTAATTGTTTGAACCACTTCTCACTGTACACCCCGTATAAAATCCAAGGATACGCGTATTTGTCACTGAACTCCTCTTTAAACGTGTGTATCGATTTCAATAAAAAAATATGTATTTTAGAGGGGCCGAGTATAGTTTAGGATCATAGTTGGACCCGGTAGGTGGCGCTGTTAAGTTAACTATTAGAAATATTGAAACGCCATCTGCAAAAAATTGTGATAGTAATTTACTAAAGTTAAGTAAACGAAAATTTAAAGAATCGAGTACCTGATAAAGAAAATTAAAGTATCGACCAAACTATAAGAGACATCTCAATTATTATGTGGCATAATGTGATACGTTCTTAGTAAAATAACCCAAGAAAAAATCGCGTAATATTCCATGCGTCCTCATCTTCTTTACAGTAATAATTTATGATCTCATTCACATTCTGAACCACAATCAGGTCCATTAGTATTTTTATCATCAAAGTGAACGTCTTGTTCAATCTTTAATGGAATAATAGATGTAAAGCTTTATTACAATTTTCTAGCGAATCTAATAGTGGGTATATTTTCAATGTCATGTTTCTTGACAATCAATCGTCTATCGTATTTTCTGTCTACGTGGTCCAAACTAAAATATTTGGAGCGGTGCCCAATGACGGGTGATATCTGTACGTCGATAGTTCAGTTGCCTTGGTAACAACGGAATAATTCTTTGAAGCTTCGTCAGCTGTTAACTTTGACTGCGTAGGCAGCTTGAGTTGAAAAAAAATAATAATATTATAATGCATGGTCATCATTACAATCCATAACATTCCCACTGTTGTGCTCAGGTGTGCTCTCATAATTTGAGGGGTACAGGCCATAGTCTACCACGCTGACTTAGTGTGGATTGGGAGACTTCACACACCTTTGAGAAATTTATGGAGGGCTGTCAGATATATAGGTTTCCTTACAATCTTTTCCTTTACCAAAGCAAGTTATAATTAGTTTATAATACGCACATAACTTTTTAAAAATTTAGAGGTGCGTATCGGGTTACGTAGCATGGAATCGATTTGCTTCTTGGAAAAATATATCAGGAGAAGTAGATGGACTAACTGTGAAATCTATCAAGCCGTTTGGGCTTTAAAGCGTGCGAAAGAAATGAACATTCATTCATAGACTTAAAAAGCTTTACCGTCTTTCTAATACAGTCGAAAAAATTCAACCCACATGCTATATCACGAAAATTCTTCCGAAGACATTCACTCGGCCAAGGCCACGAGTGTAGGTATCGCTATTTTGGGCACCGCTATTAATGAAAAGTACTACTGACACAGCGCTCACATTTTCTGTTTTATTGATATATTTGTCCGTATCGCAAAAGATATTAATTATAGGTTTTATGGCTCCAAGTTTTTTGTCGACCGAATACGACAAATGAATTAAATTATTTTGAGTTTCGTATGGAATTTTACCCAAAGTAAAAACATGTGCGCTCTTATTTATTAAATTTAACAGATGCCTTATCTCACTTGTAATAAAGTTCAGTATTAATAATTGCAGAGTAAGCTGATTTTTGTTGACAAGGCTGTAATGGTAGCTAATGCGGAGATTCGCACAAGGGAATGAAGAAAAAGATAGATTGTGAAATAGAAAGAGACGAAAAAAAAGAAAGGTACCCAGAGTTACTTCTTATTACATCACTTATTTACCAGTGAAAATCCCGTCAAAATTGGTCCAGCCGTACCAGAGATTAGCCGGAACAAACAGACAGACAGAGAGACAAAAATTATATTAAATGTTATTTTAGTATATTATGTAACATATATACATACATATTATGCATTGAATCAAAAGCACTTATTTACCTACAAACAGACACTCCAAATTTATTTTGTTTATATAGACTGTATTGTATAATTTTTTCTCTTTTTTCTGTGTAATACTTGGTGTAGTATTACTACTCTTCAAAGCTAAAATAACACGATTTAAGGTTTTGTACACACAGTATTTCGCGTCAGGTTTACTTAATACATTCAGAATAACGTTTTAAATTGGATTTGCGAGAAGACCACCTAAATAATAGCGCTCTTTGTGCAATAAAAAGCGTTCTATCATGTTTTTAATTAAACGTCTAGAACATGTTTAAATTAATATTTTAACAATATTTTTTATTTTTTTTACCTCTTTAATATATCGCTCTCTCTCTTTCTTTTTGACGTCAAGTTGAAATTGTGTTGAAATATATATATGTTATTCTGTAACATAATCTTTTATTACTTTGATTGATTTCTTAGTTCACTAAATTACGAGTAAGTACTCCTAACATGAAACTATTGCTATGACGGTGTATCACAATCTCAGTTTAACTGACCCTCAAAGTATTTCGACAGCAGCACCTTCTACAAAGTGTTGTTTGTTGTCTTAAACCACAGTCTGTACCTGTTAAATATATCACAATATATTAAAAAAAGTCGACCCAGCTGATTCGGAATAGTTCAGTGATAAACACACTTACACTAGAATTTTATATTATTAAGATCTGTTACATTATTAACAGATAATAATCCTTATTATTTTTATCACAGTATTAGTGTAAAGTTACCCTTTGTAAAAAGGACTTAAATAACGTCCAAACCAAAAAATTAATTACGATCGGTTTTCCATCGAAAAGTAATTAATTCTTCCAAATCCCTTATCACCCATTGGTAGAACCTAATTGTAATAAATCAATTCAATGAGGTAATAACGACTAATGGGCCAGAATTAACCGCAGCAGAACAAAAACTTTTGCATAAAAATATATATTTCGCCATAAGTCATCATAAAACTCTAACCAATGTTTCTTCGCTAATAGACTTACAATCAACAGAGAATTGGCTCTTCAAACAGAGCCTCCATAAAGTTGCCGTTAAATCTGAACCATAAATTTTCAGACGCACTTCCGGTTCTTAATAAAAAATGATTTATCTGAGGAAAGTTTAGCGTTAAAGTCGTTTGCGGGAACAGTGGACAAATTTCCGAGCTGAAATCATTATTTTACAAGTTCAAAGCTTTCCCATCAACTTAATTTTTTGCTTATCTTTGAAATATTTATTCATTAAATTTTCTTCGAAGCGATTTTCTGTGAAACGTTTTGCAATTCGATGTTTTGCTTAGCTTAGACAGTTGAAATACATACTTATTATGTGAATGAGTACTTTTATCAAGCACGGTAATGCGGCCTGTTTCGATCTTAAGTCAGATCATTTATCTTGTCCTAACTAGGTCACTTAGCAAAAAGCAAAATTTTACAACTTATACTAAATTACATTAACAATATCTGTCTTATGGCGATTTCTAATGTCTCTAAAGATGTTTTATATCATCTAACTGTTCTTCTAGGTTATCCTTCAAGGTGCGGTCAGTTTCATGGTGAGTGACCGCGAACGGCAAAAGTTTCTCGAGCTTATCCATATTTCGGTTAGCACATAAAGCGTCCTAATTATAAACTTTGAGGGAGAGAATGAAAAAAATAATTTCCTAATAAGCCCTTAGAATATTTCAAGTCAAGCGCAAAGATCCGGAATTTTCATTTGGAGAAAGCGGGTTTGAAAGAGCCATGGGGATTTTTTTTGTATTAAAAAAATTTTCGCGTGTACACAATTTACCCCCAGGAACTTTTTTGCCTACTCTCCCCAACTGTCAATTTTAATTCCGAATCTGTTTCCTGTTGCGAATTACGAGCATTTGAAACCTCCCTTAAGGAGCCCCTGTTCAAAGTTTGATACTTCCAAATTCACTAGTATAGATCTGTCAATCAGTCACCGTTAACATTTTATTGTGTACAAGTAAGAAAATAGGAGTTACGCTACACGAAGTTAAGTTTTGCTTCTTTGTTATTAACGAAAATCGCTTCTGAAATCGCCTAGATAATTATAACGTTAATAAATCGCACACGCAAGCTAAATTGCACTTAATGGACGCACGTGACTATTACAATATCGTTCCTTGTCAGCACGCAGGACTGCTAACGTCACTTGACGAATGAGAGGAAGATTGAAGGGAACAGGTTATTTCAATTAACAATGAAATTTACGTTACAAAATATTCAACGACCATCTTTTTAGGAGTAACTTGGAGCTGCTAAAGTTACAATTTATAAACAATAGCTGCTAATATCGATTGATGATTTTAATGTCTGCGTTAGAATTAATACTTAAGATTCAAAATTACGAAAATAGGGAAGGG
>LGAG01001223.1:364816-391340 GCA_001278395.1 Lerema accius | reverse complement strand
TACGAAGTTCGCCGGGTCAGCTAGTTTTTATATATATAGAGATATAGCCCAAAATGCTTATTTATACGATAGCGTAACTATTAAAATTTTGCCTCAAAACAATTGAAATAATATCAAGGTTTCTAATGTTTCAATTTGACTATTCATAATTCTATTGTTTCATAGATTTAAAATCTGAAAACTCAATTTCATAGCGCAGCAGAATTGTGTTTCTGAGACCATTAACGCTTTATTTCGTATTTATATTAACATATCAAAGCAAAAAATAGTCGCAACGTTTCAAATGGCGCTGACAGCCAATTATTATACGCTTTCAACGTTTCTAGCAAACTGGTGCTCAAATAATGAAACAAAGCGCTTCCTTGCTGAATGAAATTGCTTGACGGTTTTAAAATAAGAGCGGGGTAGTCGGAGAAATATTAAATTTTTAGCACGTTGCCACGTTGTTGTGCTAACGGTACACCCGCTTATATCTCGAGGGCGTGTGTTATGTGATGCTTCTAGAGAATAACGTTCACTTTGAATCATTTCCGGTGTTCCTTTTTCAAAATCTTTAGTTTCTCTTCCCGTTTTATTTGTTTCAGTTTGTTTCTCAATTTCTCAATGTTTCCACGTTTCGTGGCTTGATCAATGATCATTGTTTGGCAAGTATCATGTTTTTGGTTTGAGTCTCATTTTGTTTCAAATTTGGAGATTGAAAATAATGTAGCACATAAAATACAAGAAAAATAAGAAGTGTCGAATAAGACAATAACAATAGGGTCAGGAGAAAACAAAATACATAATTTAATTACAGATAATACCTACTTATAGCAAACAACTTTTTGTTCTATCTAAATAGATGGCTGCTATGCTGCATAAAAATACGTAATCAAGTATCAATTTTTTTTTTAAATAGGTCCATACCTATAGGATCAGTAATATTTTTTATACCTTCGTTCATAGCCAAATAGCTCTGGCAAGTACTGACGTCAAATAGTCAAAACTGTGTGGATTGTAGTAAATCTAAGATTTCCACATTTCTACATTCTCTTTGTTAGATCTAGACAAAGTAACAAGCAAAAGCTAGCTAGAAGACAGTAACAGAGTAGGTATTAGAATTCTCATATAACGTAATACCCATTTCGCGTACGCTCGTAAACTTGAGACCAAATCTCGTCTGTGTTTATATTCGCTAAGTTTAAGGATAGATACGTGAAGATAAAATTACAAACTTACTAGATTTCACATAAAATGTGGTAAATTTAGGACTTGCATAAGTTGCATAACGTCATATTATTACAAAATCTAGCGCCAATTTTGCGAAGCGGATTTCTAGAGGATGGTAGCTGACTAGCAATGAATTTCTTTGGGAATCAACTGGAACAAAACCCACAATAATAAAGATATCGCCATAAATAGTATCTAAGTAATACTTACTCAAGTGTAAATCAACTACTAAATCCAAAAATGTTTTTTTTTTAATTTCAAAGATTAATTAAGTATAGACTAAGCTACCCATAAGTTTCATTTCCCTATTTCCCCTCCATTAGATATATCAGCTACCAACTCGCTCAGATTAGTAATCATCGTCTCATTTAGTTGACTGTATGAAAGAGCAATATGAAAAATATTTGGCTTGAATTTATAAATAGAGCTCCTTAGAACAGGGAGTACCTATTTCTTTCAAAAGACACTTTTGTTAAAGCGTCAACATTGTTTGCCTAGTCACATTGAAACGACGTTCGATTATTTATGGACACAATTCAGCAGAAATAAATCACGGGAATACCTACTTAGTTTGCTTAATGTTAGAAACTTCGACAACTTAGGCGTCGTAGAGTACTAGAGAAATTGTATTATTTAATTTATTTATAAATAAACTACATATTGACGTGTCATACTATTATTTCCTGTATTTTAAGATTTGGCATGTGTTTTCTCAATTGGTATATGTCTATCATCCTCTGTCGCATTTGGGAATCGATCCTAAAATCTCTGCATTTGTATCTATCTGAAATAAGATACGTATCCATAATTTACAATATTTTTCTTTATTTAAACCAAGATCCAAATCTCAGTTTATTTCAATATAAGAATCTTGATCAATTTTCAATGTCCTACCTATCACCGCAAACTTGTAAAATCCATATTTGTTGCTATGTCTAACTTTGTAGAAAATATTATTTACACTTCCAACGATGAGGTAAAGCAGAACTCATTCTTTTTGAACTTCTCAAATAAATTTCATTCAGACTTAGAAACAGCACCAATGAAATGTAACATATATCTGCCGAATTGGTAGCAATATAAAAGGCGTTCGCTGCCAAAAACCTATGAGTTGACGAAGAACAGAATTACTAAGAAAGGGTACGGAGCCAGAATGTCTGTTAGATCGAATTGTACGGATCTATTTCACCCTCATTCACCCTATATTCGTATTACGTAGATATGAGAGATATAAGTATGTAGACGACGAACGTTGTACTCAAATGTAGGTTACGTGTTTGCGATAATTTATTAATGTAATGTAATATAGAGCTCTTACTACTGCTGATGATGTGCTGTTACTAATAATATAAGTAAATTTATTTACACATAACCTTTGCCAAGCTTTGTCATTATTATTCAGTTTCGTCCTTCTCAGAATCTTGATTTAGATACGAATTATGTAACATGAGAGTCTGAGTAATAGCACTTATGATTATTCACAACTGAAGGAAATACATCACGTCGGTTTATGTTCTGATTGCCAGTGCTAGTGTATTTTAGAGTAGTGTATTTATTGTAATCGACGGTTTAATATTCTCCAGTTTAATTAAATGCAGAGTACGCAGGGAATAAAATCTAAAGTGCTCTTTGAATCAAAGTCAATATCAATCAAAATACCTACAAGCATAATTGCAACAATATAAATAATTACGTCACTTGCGTATCACATAATCTGTTAAGAACTTGAAAAATGAATATTTGACAAATCTAGATTTAACAATCGCAATTTAATATTCGAAAATACCCTAATCATTTCTATATAACAAAAGTTTTCCCACAAATATTTCATCTACTATCAGGTCAAAAATATTCCCTTTGTTCCTGAACGATTCTTCATCATCCAAAACTTTTAACGTTAGGGTAGGTATTGCTTTTGAATTATTATTATTTTCTTTATCATAAAACCTTACAGAATAAAACTTTGTTGGTAAGTAGGAATGGAACTTTACAATGCTTTCAATAGAAATAACAGGCCTCTCTACCACCTCCCCATTTCACACCGAGAAACAATAGATTAATGCCATTGTGCTATTTCTTTTGGTATTGTGCAGTGAATATAGCAGTATTTTCTCGGAAACTTAGCTGATTGATATTGTCGACACTATTCATGACAGAAAAGGTGACCTGTGTGATTCTCTGTTGTTTCTAAGGATCGTTTCTGAAATTTATGGGGTTTGATTCAATGCTATTCGATTCTAATTTTGCTGTACTTTTGAAGGCTGTAAATTTTAGAGATATTAATCTGACTGCGCTAGAAAGAGGACTATTTTGTGAGCAAATGTAATACTCCATTGATAAAAGCTTGAACTGAATTGAAAACATAACTAATGTCGAAAATAAGATTTTTAAATTGAAAGTCATAATATTGAAAATTGGAAATTTAATGCTACTTCAAAATTTGTTATGGCCAACTAAAAATATTATGATTATGAACTAACAAATAACAACATCAAAATAAAATACAAGACAAAAATTTTACTTAAGCTCTAACCATTGTTTCCCTTCTTAGTAACGACGTAAAATAATATCGTTTTCTGTTATCTATCCAAGACTTGTCTAAAATATAACATTAAGCCAATTTAGAAGATGATAGCGCTTCAAATGAGATTTAGTATCATCCCTGAGTGAGTTCGGATAATATATTTATCTTTACGCACATAAAATATTTTTGCTGCTATACGAATACCAGCTTTATTTACTTCAGAATAATTTTACAGCATGTCCTTCGCTTTTATTCACATGTTAATAACTAAGAAGCATCAAATTGATTTATATATTGAATCATTATTTTATCAAGCGATTGCTTCAGAAGGAGAATAATGTTCTGAGGAGGGGGATAATGTATGTATGAATTTAAATAATAAATTATATCTATGTATGTAATTAGTTTTGTATGCTCTGCAGTTTAAACTTCGTCACGGATTACAACATAGGATGGGTCATTGGATTCCTCTTTAATGTGGGAGTGACTAAAGTTACATATTTTTAAATGTTCACTATTCATTCGTTCTTTTTCTGTCCATACATAATGATAAAGATTTTTATTCGTATTTTATACCTTTTCCTGTTCTTAAATTGAAAATCCTCATTCTCTTTTTTAACGACTGTGGGGAACCTCTTGTATAAGATACGGGCAGACAGGATCAATTTGTATTTTAGGAAATTATATGTTCATTACAAGTAAAACACATTGTAATTTGTTATTCACATAGAATAATCAAGCCTCGTTTATAGCAAGACAAATAAGTGAGATGTATATCTTGTAATAAGTAGTAAAAGCAGGGAAATCCAAGCGTATTCAAAGAAAAACTCCAGTTCCATTTCCTACTCAATAACACCCGGAAAACCGTCAGAAATCTCGTAATGAAGTAAATTGTGCGCGACAACGGGATGTTTCAGAACCCGACTGCGAAAAGATGACGGTCATGGAAGACGAATGAAAAAAAGAACTTCGTGTCAAATTAGAATTGCATGAAAGAGATAGCTTAATGATCCTACTAATATTATAAATGTGAAAGTTTGTAAAGATGTTTGGATATTTGGATATTTGGATGTTTGTCCCTCCTTCACGGTCTAACCGTTGAACGGATTAAGCTGAAACTTGGTACACAGATAGGTTGCATCCAGGAATAGGACATAGGATACATTTTATCCCGATTATAGGTTCCCTTGGGACGAAATCAATATTTTGTTTATCGACTTTTCCGCGGGCGGAGCCGCGGGCATCGTCTAGTAATCAAATAAGTAAACGAAGTGGATAGCTAAGAAGTCCTCGTTTTCATTGCAAATGAAACATTACATGTGGATACTGGTCTGGAACTAGCAAGAAATAAAAAGACATCACTAACAACATTGGATAAGAATCTATTGACACTTATAACTTATGTAACTGTTTATATAGAGCGTAAGTAGTATGTACGAGTAGTGCCAAATTTCAATCTAACCGTATAGAGGTTGTGACATTTCAAATCAATACCATCACCGGTAGACATCACTCCTTCGAATTCATGAGCGTGAGCGAGAGATGTACTTACCTTACACCTGATCCCAACTAGAAGCGAGACATCACACGCTTGAGAAGAGTTTGCCGGGAGCGAAATGGAAAAATCGAATCAAATTATACCCACAACTGTACGAATATCATAAATATTTCGCGGTACAGGCGAGGACGTTCGACAGGGAGAATTTTTCACGGCGCAGAGATTTCTATCTACGAAAGTGCGGTCAGATGACGTAATACGTTTCTTTCTCAGAAACATTTCCAGCCAAATCGGGCCGAGCAATTTTTTGTCCTACCCTCCGTATGGGTTTTTGTGACAATAAGCATTGCGTCTATTTGTCAGTGACGTGGGTACGTATTTTATACGCATCTGAAGACGAACGGGTTGTAGCAATCCTTTTCATTTTGCGTGGCAATTCTGTGAAGAAGCAAAATTTGCGTATTCTATTCGGCAACACATCTTTGCGATAGTTGATGGTAGGTTCGTGATTTCACGTTTGTAAGTAGTTTTCTTGTTGGTGGAATGATACCTACATCAATTCAATTGAAAGAACTTTCGATGCTTCTATTTTCAAATGCTTCTAGTTTTTTTATTCAATTACTTTTTACACTTTATTCATACAAAAATTGCTAGTCAACTTTACAATTTTAGATAGCTACAAACAATTTGAAGATACCCACGAATAATACAAAAATTGACACGTCAGCGTATCACGTATTCAAAATTATATTACAAAAAGTTTAATAATTTATTCGTTTAACGGTTCTTTTATTGCCGGAACAACGGTTTCAGCGGTCAAACAAATACCCTCAAAGGATTATATTCGAATCAAATATGGGAGCCCTTACAAATTAAATAACCCTCAACTGTATGACTTTTCAAAACAAATACACGACCTTTTTGTTGTAGGAAAACAATGACGTAACAAAATTGAAGAAATTACATTACGTAACGTTGTATAATTCTTTTTTCATTTAATTTTATGGCCTAACTTAGGTACGTTTTGTTTAAAACAGTCGGTTTTCGGTCTGTTTACTATGACTGTGTCAATGAACTTTGGTTTTAATGGTAGGTTAGGTTTTCACACAGAAGAATAGACAGAATAAGAGTAAGAGTTTTTGATTATAAACTTATAGTATCTATATGAAGAAAGTGGCCCTTTAATGAAATTAAGAGCTTTTATTATCAACAGTCATTGTATTTCATTCCAACATTCTGCACGTATTGTTGAAACAATAAGCTGAAGATTATTATTCAAAACATGTGCAGCGAAATATAATACTGCAAACTTAATATCATTAGTGAATTCTCGAGACAGAGATACAACTACCTTTCTCAAGTTACAAACAGACAAGATGTTTTCAAAGGAAAAAAATTACTTGTAAAATATAAGTTCATTCATTTGCAACGTCGGCTTAATAGGACACTGCTGAGGAAACTTTATTTAAAGTCAGACTAATTCTAGAAGAGAGTTAAGAAAAGCAGAAAATGAAACACTTAGCCTAGTTTATGAGAACGTCAACAGATTTTAATAGTACTAATGTTCAATAGAGGTGTTCTAAAAATGTTTAATGTTGTGATAATCTTTATTATGTATAAAAACAAAGCGTACGTGTGTTTGTCACTGAAAACTTTGCTTCTGCCACGTGGGAATAGCATACATTTTTTGTAACTGTAAAAGTAGTAGGTATTGTTGCAATATTTAACTTGGAAATATTATGATTAGATTGTTACATAAGAGTAACATGCACTGAAAAAGCAGATGTGGAAAGATTTTTCCTCAACCTCATTGCATTTCTTAATGAGACTTATGCGAGACTGTTGTAACAATAAACCTCGACGACCCCGTAGCCTAATTGATAGTGATCCTGCCTGCGAAGCGAAGGGTCCCGGGTTCGATTCCCGGCCGGAGCAGATATTTATGTGACAGATAAATGTTTGTTCTCGGGTCATCGGTGTTAGTGATGTGTTATTTGTGTTGTCCATGCCACTAGCGACACAGGGAATCCTACTGCAGGGGTATGAGTGTGTTAACGTTTATTTATTTCTTAATGAAACAAGCGAGACTGTTGTAACAATAAAACAATTATTTCCTCAGCCTCAAATATGTGAATGACAATTCACATCACTGGAAAAGTAATTTAGTACTTAGCACTAACTAAAACGACGTTTAAAGCCGCACCGCGAGCGTAATTGAGAAAATAGGCCAAGTACTCTCATCCACTAAAATGCTAAAATTCGTCGCCGAAAAAATTGAGGCCAAAGTGATTGTAAGCTCATGTTTGAAGCTAGGAAATATGAAATGAATAGGTTAATTTAAACTAGATTTATCTTAATTAATAATTTCGTGCAGGGGTACGGTAGACTCTATCGAAACCTTATATGAATAACAAAATATAAAAAAATAATGATTTCGAGTCGACAACATTTATTCGCAAAATTCGGATTGTGGAGTATTTCGTTAAATTCTAATGGCACTGACAATGACAAAAAAACGCATTCGCCATTTTAGTTAGATGACGAACGTTCCGTTTCACATATAAATAAAATGATCTGTCATGAAACTTATCTGGCAGACGAAATTTTACACGAGCGAAGCCGCGGGCAACAGCTAGTTAATGCAAAATAAGGTTTAATGAGCACTAAATTAAATACTCTTATGCAGTATGAATACGTAGATAGCCTTAACTTTCTAACCAATAAAGGTATAAGGCGTAGATGACACTAAAGGGATTACACATCTTGATTTCAGAACCAGTAGGTACCATTTGATACTGAGATCCCGAAGTACCCTCATATGCGGAGGGTAGTTGCTCCGGGGTTTTTAGTGAGTAGGAATATCACATAACCCGTAACTGTAAGGTTCGGGGAACTTACAAAAGATTTCCCATTCGATAAAAAAGAAGGTTAATAGGTTCATAAGACCTTACACCTCTTGATCTTAAGCTAAAAAACCCTTTGACTGATTTTTCAAATACACATAATATGATGTAGATATAAATGCTATGCAATAATGTTACAAAAGTTTCCAGTTCAGATAAAATACTAAAGATTCGTTAAACAAACAACGACGTAGCAAAAAAACCGAAAGCAAATTGAATGCGCAATTACAAAATACTTAACGAACACCTTACACAAACGAACCAGATTCAATAAAAACTTCGCAAATAAAAGTAATGTTCTATTAAATCGTCCAATAAAGATAGATCCCTGGCTTTTCGATCCCAATGGGATCAGCTTCGAAGGAAATGGCGCCTCAAATCACCGCTGACTGCGTTGTGTTGGACCTTAGTAATAGTCGATAAATGATGGTTCCTGTCATTACTTTTTTCACCCCACAGAACAGAATTGAAGGTCTACGGCTGAAATATACGCCGTGTAATTTAAGAAGGGTCATATTATCTGGATAAGGATCTTGCTAGCAGTTTGTTTCCTATAAAAAATAAACTCCGGAAACAAGACAGCGGATTGTCTGTTCGTATCCGAGCGAATCTCTTTCTGGTCTGTCGTATTTAAATGGAAAGACAGAACGAAATTATTTGCAGCTTCGAGGATGGATGGATGAATCTTATTGATTGGATAAAACTGCGCTATAAGGAGGGTAATGTTTTTAAGACATTGTGTGTTGATTTCTTTGGCATGCTCTACAGCCTTAAGGAGAAGTAACTTAAGGACCTATAAAGGTTTGAAGAAGTTTAAACCTAGAAAATAAAGAATCGTTATTGATAATTCCTCTGATTAATTTACTTAATGCTTAAATCGCCTTAACTAAGTAGCAATATAACTGCAGCAGTCACCGTTTAATATAATAATATCTACCATAAAATCTTATTTTGGATGAGTAAGAGGCAAATATGATGACTATGAAACTTCCGGACAAATGAATCTAGAGGACTATTTGAAGCAACAATCAATTCTATATCATTTCATTTCTAACAAGAATTTCGAAGTTCCCAATACTTTCAGGACCTTTTAACACGTCGTTACGTTTCAAGATAATTTACCTTTTTCTCGCTGACTGTACACTTTTTTGAAACTTGTACAGTCACGCACGTTCTCAATTATTAACGTCCGGTATAACTTGACCTGTTCATAAAAACAGTAAATTAATCATTTTATGTTACGTGATGTATTGCTGAAATTTTCTCATGATTTTCTTTTTGTAACCTGTCACATGAATAAGTGTGGAAATTGGGTTGGAAATTAACACCTTTACTAGATTGACTTTATACCCTACTACTAATAATCACTGGAGCAGTGTGGGAGATGCTTTAGGCTTTTTCAGTTAAGAGGAGATATTCGTGTTATGCAGGTCTTTTAAGCAATGAAACACTAATATACTTCCCTATAACATTAATTAGGCGTCATAGAGTCCTAGATTAAACATATTAGTCTAGACGAAATAATCCGACACCCAATGACCTATAGTTACTTAAAATTTTAATTGTATTTATAGTAAAGTTTTGGGTTCGATTTGAGGCTCAACATGGATTTATTTGAGTGCTAAGTTCAAAGTTTCAAATAGTAGTTGCGTGACCTATTCTAGTTGGCCTATGTAGTTATGTAAAGAACATTTATACCTTACATTTACTCGTATATTTAGTACTAGAATACAAGACAGACTATTGTCATATCCAATCCAACATACATTAAAAAAGTTTAAACCAAAAACATTTTGGAAAGCAGAAACAAGCGAAAATCTGCATAACTTTAATTTCGCTCTGCAATCATACATGCAAGTTACACTCTTAATACGATGTAATAAGGTTTAAATTACAATCAAAGTAAAACACCCGTATAATCCGCCATTATGCTTGCTTACCTGAAAATGTTAAACGTTTAAGTGCAAGTAAATAAAACTTCGTGTTAAAATAAATATAAAAACGACACGTATTTACACCAATTTTATTGAATTAACCCTTGCTATCCCTTTTACAAGAAACAAGAGACAAAACTTATTGGAAAATTAACAAAAACTATATAATTTTTTTTACTTAAATTAAAATAAAGTCACATATTTTAACAACACAACAGCTATTTGCTTAAAAACTTTTAAAAAACTAGGCTATTTTGTCTTGCAAATGTCTTACGATGTAGAATCTATAAAACGTAAAAATTAATATTTAATTATAAAACTTTATTTGTAAAAAAATATATGACAAAACTGAAAACACGTAACGACATAAATTAAAATTAAAATAGTTCAAAAAATGAGATGAAAAATACAATTCGCATTCCCTAATGTACATCACTCATTTAATAGCACTCAAAATAGTATTCCACGGAATTATTGCGAGAGAAACATTTCTTGAAGGTTTGGAAAACACCTCAAGAAAATGTGTTGAAAAACCCGACTACACTTCTCATTTCCGTTGTTGTTCTCAAAGCCTCGTGCAGAAAGATTATTGTTAAAGTTTTTTATTTCACCAAGTACTTTTTCTTATTTAGTTACTGTTAAGATTACGTTGATTGATTGAAACAAAGTAAATTTGTAGTTCAATTACAGTGACAATTATATAAATCTATTTATATGACATACATTGTATACTTGAAACCCTACGGTAAGGTTCTCTATTATATTATGGTTACTTTGAACAACACAAATAAACAAAATACACGCACCTAGACTGAGAACAGAAGATTAAATTCATTCAAGTTGCTGCCTCGTTAGGAAGTCAGTCAACGGAACCCAGGACCAAACTTCTAGACTGGTAAGAGGACGGTAGAACTCTAATTACGAATTTGGATTGAGCGTTTCGGTACATTCAGTACTCCGTATATACTGCACTTGAAATAACAACAATAATAAATAATAAACGCTAACACACTCATACCCCCGCACTAGGATTCCCTGTGTCGCGGGTGGCATGGACTACACAACACATCACTAACATACATGACCCGAGAACAAATATTTATCTGTAACATAAACATCTGCCCCGGCCGAGAATCGAACCTTGGACCCCTCGCTTCGCAGGCAGGGTCACTACCAACTCTACAGGGTCGTCTTAACAATGAAGCATACTTAAATCTCAATATTAATGAGGAGAGGGGATTAATTAATATAAAACTTTCTCTTTGTTACAGATTAATGCAGTTAAATAATAATTGGCGTAGACTATCCCGAGATTCCAATTATTTTAAGAAACAATCTCAGGTGGGTGTATTTAATTAATTTTAATAATATTTATGTTATTTTAATTTACTTTGTTGATTGTATGCATGATGAAATGAACTGTGTTACTTTACTAAATTAGTATACGAGTAGTTTCAAATACTTACTCGTACTTCCTAAGATTAGGGAGTATACTGATGAATTTATGTGATCGTTTATTATGATTCTAAAGAAAAATTGGAACCGGTAGTCGCCATGTTTGTCTTGAAACTAGCTCAGACACCTTTGAGACTAGAAAGCTGTAATTTGTCACAGCTATACATGTATGTTATTTGTATCTACGTACATTAATAATGTAATATTATCTTTTAAGGATAGATACTTCACTTACTGTTATTATAGGGATAATTTGTTTTTTTGCGACTAACTCATGGCGTCGGAAATCGTTAAATATTTAAAACCGTTTGAAAAATATTAATCTTTAAGAGTCAAAGTCGTCGTTATTATACTATACTCATGTCGTCAAGAATGTCTTTTAAGTGAGATTTGAAAGGCAAACCAATTTCCAATATAAACAAATTGATTTTTCCTTGCTGAATCTTCAAACAATTTTTTCTTGCGCATTAATAAGAGTCCAAATATATTCCAGATTATGATAATGTATGTTAATAAGTTAAAGCGATTGTTAGTTATTACATAAAGGTCTTCTTTGTTAGCTTATAGAATTCAAAAGTTTACATTATAAGAATCTTAAAATAAAATCTATACTTGAAGTGCTTGTTCAAAATCAATTATGTTCTACAAACTTAATATTCT
This sequence comes from Lerema accius, assembly GCA_001278395.1. Classification (NCBI taxonomy): domain Eukaryota; kingdom Metazoa; phylum Arthropoda; class Insecta; order Lepidoptera; family Hesperiidae; genus Lerema; species Lerema accius. The sequence continues at coordinate 379,157 of LGAG01001223.1, read as the reverse complement.
GACTTATCGAAACCTAAAGAACTCAAATTAAAAGACGCGTTCAACATATTAAGTACATACTTCAGAAACTAACTAAATATTATTTTTTAATTTTCTTACAGAAAATCAAGACATTTTATCAAAATAGTAAAATTATAAAACAGTTTTATTAAACAATTTTGCTTGCATCAATAACTTCGTAACAAAGTAAGATAAACTGAAGTTTTTATTGCTAATAATAAAGCTGAAGATAACATAGGTATTGTCTATTACACATTAGTCTGTGCTTCTGATAAAGCAATAAACAACAAGTGGTATTTTAATAATATATCTAAGAATGGTGTAATGTCATTTATATTGTTAACTTTCGTTAAGTAAGCTGTACTGTTAATACCTAAGACGAAATTTGTGAAATTAGCCTTTGACTCAATGATTTCTATAAAAAGTTTTGTATCAAAAAACTAGCTTAATTTTTTACTTTTCCTTACAAGTTGTTCCACAACACTGCCATATAAAATAATATTAATTACGAAGTATCCAGAGTTATAATCTTGACTTTTACAAGAATTTTAGTGTTGAAAACTTCCTATTTAACTAGATCGCGATAACAAAAGGGTGGAACTCGGTAAATCATCGTTAACGACTGGAGTCGTAAACCGTAGTTTTGCGAATAAACGTCCAAAACACGCCAACGATAGCGCCCACGATAAAGCCATTGTAGGGATAACATTATGATGGATGTTAAATGGCCCATATTGGCAATGTAATGCCCTAACAATGAGGGTACGTGGTAGCTGAAAAAACTGCTCAGCTGATCTTCGAAACTGCTCAACCGAAATGGCTTAGATTTTACACACACATACACACAAATAGAGATAAAAACAAATCCCTTTATGAATAGTTTTACGTCAAGTATTTTTAGAAAATAAAAAGAGTTTTTCAAACACTACTATTGCGCTCCCTTATGATTTAACACCGTGATATTTATCTTTTAACAAAATGCCAATAGATCACATTATCCTTTACTAAAAACCGTATCTAAATTAGTCCAGTCTGTAGTCTTTGGAGATAATGATAACATTATTTTCCACAAACAAGCAAATTAACACACAACCTATCAACCCAAACGCATATACCATCTCCGTTTCGTCATGGATAATAATCCTTCGATGCAGTAACATCTTACACTTGTAGCACGTTTAGAGTTTAAAGACAGCGCAAACTGTTGACGACGGCCACTTGAATACTTCAGAAGGTTTGTTCTCCTGGCCGTAGTTCGTGACAAGCCTTTCTATTCCACAAAGCAAGGCTTTCAAGGCTCACTGAAGAGGGCTCGAACCGAGACGGTGATTTCAAAAACCTATGCACGTAAAGTCGTAGTTGAAATATTTTCTTTGTGTCGTATTGAGTTTTAAAGTCGTATATGTAGGAGAAGAACCAGTGCTTATAGGAACTCTTGTTAGCTTGTGCCTTCTTCTAAATGTAACAATGTTATCGATAATTAAAGTAGCTAGTAGGAAAGATACGTATTTGAGTATACTGCAGTTACATAAATCTACGCTTCCCACAGTTCTATCTGTATCAGCAAATTGTTCTATGTTTTCTTCCTTTATGTTTGAATTCGAAAGCAAGTGAATTGTTAGAATTTTATTGATTTTTTTAGCTTCCGCTATGTTACAAAGGAATTTTATCAAAGACTCTGCTCCAACAAATTTCGCTTCTTCATAAAATTTCCTCTTCGTTCATTTGTGTATTTTTTATCGCCCGAGGAATAAAATGTGAACTAGCAATAAATCATATTTGGAAAATTATTCTGGATAAATATTTTTCATTTCATGGATCTTCGTTTGTACAACCTATTAATATTTTGTTTTGCGTTCTCTTCTTATTGGATTTCTCTGATTGCTGTTGTTCATCAAGGTTTATAAGCATTCTTTAGATTTTGTTCAGTGCTGTTCAGAGAAAAAAGTCAGCGTTCATAATAGTCTCGTGATATAATAATACGAAATTATGATTGTAGTGTGTACGTTAATCTTAAGTCGAAGAAAACTTGTCCTATTAATGACTTAAAATTTGCTGCCACTCTCTGGCCAGAGTCAGCAAAGAACTATGATTCGTAGTAGTTTATTTGCTCATATTGAATATTTAGTGTGCATACTACACAATTACCATGTTTTGTTATTGTAATATTAACTATTTTATCAAATTACTTAAAGAGGTTAAAGGAACTGGGCCAAGTGTAAATCGAGTGACCCAACTTCGACGACGAAACTAAATGGAAAGATAATTTGATATACCGTCAAGATCTCGAATCGAGGTTTGACCCAATTTAGCAATGTAAATTTAGTTATTGATGATATCTACAGGAGAAATCTTATCTACATGCGTGAAGAGTTTGGCTTTCAGTATTGATGAAAGAATAATGCACGTACGTACGAGTGCAAAGATTTAAAGATAGATAGATATAAATGCTTTATCGTGCTCACTTATTAAATACACAAAGAGTGAAAAATAATATAATACTACGGTAGACATCCCTACTAGACACCTAAGCAACATACTCAATATAATAATGAAAGAGAAGTAAACTTGAAAAAACGGAAAATTGATAAAAAGGGAGAACTTTAAAGGATTATGTTCCTTACGAGAAGAAGGTAATAAAGTTAGGAAGAAAGCAGAAGAAGCAGTAAAAGAAATGGTGGCAACTACGGTACGGCATTAACCATTTACTTCTTTGAATCGAGTCGAAAAGGAGCGGTCTCCATGGTGTTACATTTTGACGAAGGTCTAATAGTCGCGATTAAACCCTCGTAAGGACCATCCTTCCATGAAATGGAAAGGATTGTTTTTCAATTTCTCCGCAGGTTTTTTGCTATTATGACAGAAGAAGGGTTTTAAAGGAAATTTCGGGCTTTGACCGGCTTTGCGGCTTATATTCTTTAGGTTCGGTTAATTGAGATACATTTAGAATGGGAAGTAATTAAGTGGTTTCCGTTGTTGAATTGAATTTGCTTTCATATTTTGTGTTGTCTGCTGGATCTTAAGCTCTCGATCCTGGTTGTTGTTAGATGATAGTCGTTAAGCCATGACAGAGGCTTTTCGGTGTATAGACTTCCGATGCTTGGGTGTTGGCCACTGACTCCAGCGCCAATGCACTCTGGAGCAGCATGGTGGGGTACTTCTACTTCCTCAGTTATGAAGAGAAACTTGTCCATAGTCGGCTATTAATGATGAAGCCAAATAATAATTTCACCAGAATTGTTTATATAACGCTATACACTCATAGCCCTACAGTAGGATTCCCTTTGTTGTAGGTGCCATGGACAACACAGAAACACACAAATATACACCCAGACCAAGAACAGAGATATAAATTAATCATTTAAATTTCGGCCCTGCTGGGAATCGAATCCAAGATCATTTGAACGGCGATTCGGTGTGGTAACCATTGCGCCATACGGGACGTCAAATCATTTATTAAGAGCAAATTGTGAATAAAGGTGTTAATAACTCTATCTGATAAATACTTACATAAAAGACAAATCGCTGAGAGATTTATTGGCACCCTTTCAACACCCGTATCGAGCTGGTCTGTTTATTTTATTTTCCCCCCTACAGATAAGCATTCTTTGTACGCTCTCGGTGATTATACGAAAAATTTACTCTTTCATCTTTTAATCTGTTATAGGCAATTTGAGCGTGATATAATCAAAACAATCTTTATTATATTTCTTTTTTATAAGGGCAGAAGCGACACAAACATTACTTACTAAATATCAAGTTTTCTCGTCTCTTCTCATTATGTTACTAATGAAGTAACAAAAACTAATATTTTCATTAACACTTACTTAAAAGGATCTACTAAGAAACTAACGGTCCCTTATTGGTCCTACTTAAGGTTTATCACAATTTCCATGGCAGAGGATGATGGAACTAAGCGTTAGTTTGCTATTCTCGATCCATAAACACAATCCATGAGAAGGCCAAGAGCGGTCAACCATACTGCTTAGGTGTGAATTAGTATATCATCGATCTACTCACTACACCCTCTTTTGTCTAACTTAGTTACAACTTGGCTAGGAGGTGTGAATTTATGACAAACGTTTTCCTATGAACATTCCTAATTAGAAGCAATATATAACATTAGATGGTACGAACATATAAATTCTGTGCATAAGGTAGTACAGACAGGGCGAAACCTTATAGACTCCATCCAATAAGGCGCTATGTTCTCCGAATTTGTCCTCATTTGTCTCAATAGCTGTGTCTATCGAAATACCATAAAACGCCAAAGGGGTCGCTAAGCCGAGCGATTTGACAGAATAAAAAAAGTACCAAGCCCTATTGCTTCGAATATGGCCGTCGTCAATTTTATTCGATTTTTTACCATCGATTTTATTACGTTTCATCGTTTTGTTCGCAAAGGGATAGTTTTATTGAGAATGAAGTGTTCTGATGGATTTACTATTACCTATTATTAAATTGTCCATATTTTAAAGATGTCACGTCTATTGCTATCTCGATTATAAAAAAGTTATTAAATATTGCAAAACCTACAAAAATGGGGACCAAAATAAATCTAGGAATATTAGAACTTTATTGATCAACTCTTTATAGAAAATTTGTGCTTTATCGCATCAAACGGTTCAAATACAGCTTTAGCTATTTGCAAACTACCATAAACAAGATCTGAAACCCGTACGTGTCTAATTCTTAGAACGTTACCCAAATTCCAAAACCTTCACGTATCATATACTTATACATTCCGTTTATAAACCAAAAAGTCATCTTCAAACAAGATAATTATTTAGAAACAAAATCACTAGATTCATAATTAATTATCCTTACAAAGATTTTACCCAAAGCTTTGAAATAAATCCCTTTCTAAACGAACACCCCGATTGGAAGAAGCATAAACATGAAGGGAAACAGATCGTGACGTTCTTATGAAGTTGGAAATCCGATCAAATTAAGGCTGTGTAAAGGAGTTTCACTACCAGCCGAGTTATTAGCGAAAAGTTTTTATGTGAAATCCGATAAACGAATAGCGGAATCATTTGATGGTGAGCGGTGGCTGTTAATATAACACAGATGTTTTCTCATTTTGTGTACTGCCTTCTATGATTTAACTGTTTCATAAAATGATAATTAACTTATTTAATAAGGAGAAAGGTGATATTTTTATGCCGTATTTACATCTAATAGTTTGGTACGATCTACAACCTAAAAGACTTAATAAATATGTGGTGATATTGGATTTATCTCCATTATGAAAATGAAATTTTTTAATTCGCCCTCATTTTCAATAGTCGGGTTTTTTACTTTTTTATCAATGACTTTTTAATATTTCATTTTTCTTATAAGAATTGCAAAAACACAAATTAGTCTTTGCATACATCCTTAAATTTCCTTTAAGTTCTCTATTGCCCTCTTGTAATTCTTCAGTGCCCACAAAAGCATTTTTGTATTTTGGAAGAATTGTGAATGAAATGTTCTCTGATTTGATTCTCTCTTGACTTTATAATAATAACATCACCTGTAAATCAAAAATAACTTTCTTCACAACGTTTTGTATTAAAAAACATGACACATTTTACAAATTGGTGGTCTTTTAAAAAGTGGTAGGTTATATGACACCCTTCTAGTCTTCAGACATGATATTTGGGTCAGTTGAAGCTTTAATGAAAATCCAAATTTAAAATTTAAATTCAAATTCAAATGGGACACATATTATGCATGGACTCAGATATTAAGAGTTCTCTCTACACTCTCACTATGCAACTCAAAATTTAATAATAGAACAAACTGACCCGGCACAGTTTCTGCTGCAACACTCGAATTTTTAGTTTCCGACTACCTTCATATTTCTAAAAGAATATTGAAAGATTTTTTTTCGCTGTTTTACGTAATGAAATAAACTATTGAAAGATGAAGACAACTAACTTTGTAAAATAAGGTGAAGCTTCCCTCCCCACGTTCATAAATAAAATTACAAATAACTCTAAAATACGTTACCTTAGCTCGTAAACTGCATGCTTGTATTTTCACCAACAAAGAGTCAAGCGGAAAGGACTAAGCGAGTAAAAATAGTTAAAATAAACTGTCTCACTAAGTTATTTTTTATACTTTTTTAATGGAAATATAAAACTATTTCATACGAGTCCATTCCGCTTAGCCATTTATCGCTCATAAGTTTTTGCGGTGAGAACCAGCTTTTACAATGAAGAGATGTTTCGTTGAGTATAATGGCCATCATAATTCAGAATTGCTTAGTGTTATTTTAAAACCCATTCCATGATTACTTCTGAAAAACCAGTATCCTTTTGAAATTTTTCAATACACTTTAAACCCAGTTATTATTATCGTAATTCATCAGTTTATGACGAGAAATTTCCCAAAATCTTGTTAGCGAATCTCTTTGATAGCGAAATCCAATAAAGTGCCATAATCGCAATTCATCCTTTATTATAGCTTTGGTATCATTGTAAACTTAAACAATAGCCTCCGAAGTTGGGTAATTGTTAAAAACGATGGAAATATCTTATCCGGCATTGTCGTCTTGGGCTGTCATTGGTGCTATATTTTGTAGACTTCGCACTCCAATGAAACGTTTGTTGTTCGGAAGCCTTCGTTATTTATCTCTTCGAAATACTCATTCAAGTTTCAGTATCTGTATCGGGTTAGAATCTTGGCCGGATTATATGGAAGTTTCCAGTTGGATATTTATTATTGTGAGAGCCCTAATCTTTTTAGGATGTTTCTTTTCGAGTTAGCCATATTTTGCTTTTATGTTCATCATAAATCTCTTATGGATTTCTATGTGATTGGATTGTTATATAACAATGAATCATTATGATAGCAAGGAAAAGGAGCTCATCTATCCTAGATTAACCAAAGTTGCGAAATGAGGCAATTTCTCTAGCTCTTATCATTTCAAGCCACATTTTTATACTATCTTAATCGTTTATTAGTTACATTTCGAAGGTAAGCAAATATTTTTTCTCTCTCGACGCATAAATAGGGGCATGCTATTAAAATTATTATACCGATTAAGTTGACACTGCAATATCAAGATCTACAGAATCTCCAAAATATGAATATATCTGAATGCGCCCTGATATTCATAAAAACTTTATCAAAATCCATACAGTCGTTCAAGAGGTTAGTAACGCACAAAAGCAATATTATGTAAGGATGAAAGGTAATATGAAATGTAATCGAAGAAAACACATTAATTTTGATTCAGTGATCGGTTCAAATAAGCCACTTTACGCGACCCTGCCAAAAATTCATGCTTAACTAGTCAAATAAATTATGCTTTACCTTTATTGGATGAATTGCGTCAAGACCCAGTTTGATGTTTACTGAGGCAGAATTGTAATAAAACGTCTTATATTTTATTGCGTGAAAAGAAAAAAATATGATATTTTGGTCTTGGTGATCAAACCTTTAAGAGCTACAAAAATACAAAATGTGGGTTATGTACTTTTCGTTGGAGTACCTACAAAAGCATTTATATCAAATACGGAATATTTCATTACTTCTTCAAGAATACAAACACTTTTTGAATGGGAAGCCCTAAAAATATCATCGTAAGGAAATAGCATCTCGCTTGGTCCTAACACGTAAAAGTCAATATCTCATAATATAGAAGAAGAAGGAAGAAGAACTTGCAAACATTTTTGTTCCCAAAAATTATCCCAAAGTACTGGGAATTTACTACAAACAAACACCGTGCAATACATACTATAATATCCCTTTCCGTTGGCAACTCCAATCAAACTTCGGCAAATTACTTCGGAAATTTTTCGCAACGACATTACCGAAAGGATCTGCTTGTTCCGAGGACTTGAATGTTAACAGGGTTAAGGATGTTTGTTCCCGAACTTTAAGGATTGGTGTTGTATGATCAGATGAGGTTGAATTTCGTAAATTTTTGCTTTAATTGGATCACTTTGCGGTCGTGTACTTTTGACGAGCTCGAGTTTGAAATTTGTTGTACGTATACATCATTCTATGGTTGGTAGTATCTAATTGGTCATTAGTTACTTTAGAAGTGAAGAGAGGGACTAAGTATGTGATAATTTGTGAGAATTACCACTTGGTTTTGGCTTTAATTCAACTAATAAAGTTAAATATTATGCAACAGTGGACATATGCCGTAAAGATGTTAATTAAAATCATCTAATTATAATGTTTTCACGCAAAAATAAAATCGTAAACTAAGATTTTATGGAAATAAATAAATAATTCAGTTTTTAAACGTCTATTACGTTTGATGTTTTAAATATACTTGAACGCCTCCATCTATTTACCATCAGGTATCCCATCTGCTCGTTTATCGACTATTGATATAAAATACTCAATTTACCTTTTCGATTTAAGGCGCGCTTTAGATAATATCGTCTTGATGGCAATAGAAACACGATCTTGTGTCGTGAAAACCTATTTAATGATAAAATAATGTTCACAGCTTCACCCAATTAATAGCTCACTGTTGGGTACTGGTATCTGTGCGTAACTGAAGAGGCCCAGAGCGTAGTTAACCACGTTGTGCCAATGATAATTTGGTTTGAAGATTTATGTGATGCCCAAAGCTCTGTAAGATGATTTAACGACTGTCGTTAAGTGTAACAATCAGGATCGACAGATTTACGTGCCTTGCGAATTAAGAAAATGGTAAAAAAAAATTACCTTAACCTTTAACCTTTACTTACTGCGATTGTTCATTAGCTTTTAGATTATCGTGTTCAAACAGACAGATACACTCCGGAAAAAAAGAACCTTCAATAAAGACATTTTCTATACGAATTAATAAATGGAAAAAGTTATCTTAGTGCTGATTCAAATGCTTTTAAGCTCCCATTTGAATCTGGAGGAAAGAAAAGTTCTAAGAAACCATAATTAAGGTCAACAAATCATACTTAAAGGAAATCTCAGCACGAGATAATTAGACCTTTCTAAAAAACTTTTTTTAGCCTCAAATCTGGCTCTGAGTTCAATGTTGAAACTGCTGACGCAGTGACGTGAAAAATTCCGTTTTGAGTTTATTATAGCAGAAAATTTGCATACATTTTTTTTACAACATCAACTCGCGTGCTTACACATAGCCCTTTGCTTTTTACAACACGTCACATTATATTTTTACGACGTTGCTTGCGAATTCTTTTTTAGGAGAGAGAATTTTTAAGCATCTCATGTCGACTAGTCTACCGGAAATATAAATTCTGGTTGTCAAAATGAATTGGTTAGTATTATGATCTCAAAACAAGTCAAGTGCGAGTCGAATTTATTTACGTTTTTGTTACTAATCCTGGGTATTGTAACTGATCAGGGAAGTAAGATGTTCTTCTTCTTTGGAAGGATAGTATTATCAAGTACTCGTACTCTCATCTATTCGCGTAGCTTGCTTTGATAGCTTAGCTTTTAGTTTGTTTTATTTTTTGCCACATTAACCACTACCCCATTTATTAATCTGCACTAAAGAATCCTGGTGGAGTATACTCTATGCCTCCTCAGTTACGAGACCCGTGCCTCATAGTTGGCCATTAATGGGTTGAAACCAAACTCACATAAACTAACCACTTTACCTGTTAATTAACCTACTGCAGTGTGAAAAATATGTGTAAACATTTTACGTGGGAAAGTTGTTTTTTGTTCTCACATTTTATTCCGTCTCAAGTGCGCTCGCTGTCAAGCCTTTCGTGGCGTGTGGAGTCACTAAAGCGTATGCCATGTTGACTTTAGAATTTCAAGAAGCTTTTCTAGAAATTGTTTGTTTTTCCTGCTACTAACATGTTGTGGTTCTAATAGTAGCTGTGTTTACTATATTTTATTGTCTCTTAATAAGCCCTTTTTCATTTATAGAAGTTTTTATTTTAATCCGTAAAAGGTTCAACTTTAGGTCCTTTTTCGTGAATAAAGCAAAAAGGAGATAAGTATAAGGAATATCAAACGAGACTACAAAACGGGTCTTAGAGAATTGTTAAATTATTTCGTAGTGATTTTTCTGACAATAATCTTTATAGTACTAAGCCATTGTCATTGTAATTTTCCAATGTAAGTACCTGGGTACCAAAGTACAATTTTAAAAATGAATTGAGTTTGCTTTTTGTTATTTTGCAACGAAGAACGAATGATTTTCCAATATTATATTATTATCATTTCCAACTCGCACACATTTTTCATCGGACACCATAAAACACTAGCGCACTCTGCCATTGAAATAGACCAGATGAAGATTTACCCCGCAATAACTCTATTTAATGGAAATAAATTTACATTTAGGTAGTATCTCGAAGCTGAGCATACATGTCGAAAACTGTTCCTCCATTCCTTCCACGTTTACGACGTCTAAGGCTATTAACATGGTCGCATAAACCCACAGTTAAAACAAAGGTCTGAGACGCCATTACGTGTTTCCGCTGTTCAAAATGGCGGACTCATCAAAACGTTCGTTTGCGAGTGGTGAATTAAACCTGAAGATTGTAGGTTTTGCATCATGCAACGGTTTCAATTCTCACTATAACTCTGATGTTTTGAGCTGCTGCATTTTAGCAAACTCATGGGATATGGATTGCCATTGTTGTACTATGATGAAGTAAACTCCGAAACTACAGGTAAAATGGTTTGGAAAGATCACGTTAGATTTTTTTTCTGAATTTTTAAGCTTTTAGATCTATTTTTAAATTTTGTTTTATTACAAAATCATTTCGGCAAGAACATTTTAAAAGGATAAATAAAATCATTGTTTTCGACATCAAAAAATTACCAACGTAGTTTTTTATCTAGTTAACATTGAGAAAATTAACGGGACGAGATAACACGGTAATGAAAAACACTGAATTAAAAGTTATTTTTAAATTTCCAAATTACTAATTTACATGTAAACAAGGCATAATAAACGAAGTTCTTGTACTCGTAACAATGGAATAAGCAAACAAAGGGTTTTGTACGTTCTGTCTGTGAATAAGAGTGTTATAAACCAAGTAATATGTAATTTAAATTGGTGATTAAATTTTAATTAATGTCTATAAAGACCAAATTGTGTTCTATTGTCCGTTTATCATTAAGTCTTTTTAGTACATGTATTTGTCACTGAACTCTTCTTAAAGGGCTGTACAGGTTTCCATAAACATTTTAGGGTATAATTACCGATCATGATTTAAGACCACAGAATCGGATGAGGTGCTATTGGTGAGATACTTCAAAGGATAAAACTATTTACCAGCAAACGTTGCCCAAACATGACCATTTACTGATGTCGTATCAAAAGAAGGTCGGGTGAGTCTGATGTGGAAATTAAAGTAGTCAATCATCCTTTAAGAGATAAAGATACAGAGCCACATCAACCTGATTATGAAGTAGTTACTAAAAGTATACAGAGTATACATGTCTGCACAAATGGGATTCCAAAACAGTTGCTTTACTAAACCAAGGTCATTACAAACTAAAAAGACAATCAGATCTTAAAGTATATCTTAAGATTTCACGAACGAATTCCATACCTGATAGTTCTGCAAATGGACTGGAAGTTATAATACCAGCTCATACCACTTCCCAAACAATACTCGCCCCAGTTACAGCCAACCTTGCGATAAAGATCATCGACTCGGTTCTGAAGGCTCTGTCCTTTGTTTTTCGTAATGGTTTCGAATGGTCCTATTGTATCGTAATGGCCGACGGTTTGTTCTTGAAATAGAACATTGTTCTTCGCAGGTGTTGGTCGATATTCAGAAAACAAAATGGCTTGGTTTTAAGCTGCTTATCAATTAAATTCAATATCAAAGTGCTTTTTAATTTTAGAGTTTAATAAGGTTTTGTTTTAAAAGTATTTGAAAGGATGAATTTGAGGTTTTAGGAACAGTGATTATGGACCGTGGAACAGTGATTATGAAAATTTAGTTAGCTATAATTAACAATAATTGTAATTACTTCAGAAACTTTGACCTATTACTAATTCCTCATCCAGTGTTAACTTCAAACACGTTTTTTCTAAAAGTGTTCTTCAACTATATTCCGACAGAACTTCTTACACTAAAAATATTTCACCTTGAATCTACTGCAGCAAATAAATTGGATCTATTTGTTACAGGAAACTGTCTTAAGTCATACCTTTGTACAAGGGAATTATAATTTTTCACTAGTGAATATATTTCCTCCGCTGCGGGGCATTTTTAAATTATATTCATTACATAAATTATGTGAGGATTACAAATAAATATACCTATTACGTGATTGTGACAGTAGGTATGTATTTATGTAAGTACGTATGTATGTGTGTAGGTATGTATGTATGTATGTAAGCTTTACTGCTCACACAACTTCACGGCTTAATCTTTGTGGTGTCTTATCCTAGTGTGGGGCTATGAACTTTTAAATTACGCCGTTTTAAATAGTATTTCTAAGTTTTAAACACAACTTGTTGAAACTTGATTACCTGTTTAAAATCTGGTTAAAGTTGTTAACAAGTTGGGTAAATAGTTGAATAATGGCGAGGAAAATTATTTATGAAGTGAGCTTTATTTCTTATTAGTATTTTTATTTAATTAATTCAGGGGTTTTTAAAGATATGTCTACAATGTAGAGGAAGCTGTGGAACTGACACTTGATCACTTTAATTTAATCATTGGCTAGTACAAATTAGGTAATTTTAAGATATCCTCCACTTTTTGGGATGTTAGGGTGCTAAAACATTAATAACTAAACTTATAAGTGTATCGCGGTTTGGTAAAGATTAAGAACCACTGATCTAAGAAATAACTTTCAACCACGAAGTTTAGAAGACTAATAATTAAATCAAGCGCATAACCGCTTAAAGTTTATTCATCAAAAACTTTAACCAAAACTTTGTCCAACTTTAATAAGAAAGAAGTATTTGTGTTCTCTTTTGAATTCCTAATCTTTTGTTTTCGGTTTAAAATTCAAATAAAATAGAAATTCGAAAGAGTCAGTGCTACTTAGTAGAAATTCGTTGGTAAATGGTAATTCATATTTGTCTTACATTTCTCCGTGGTAATGTATATTTAAGGAATCAGAACTTCAGCGGCAATCTGTTCTGTTCATGAGCAAATTATCTCTATTTGATAGTTGACTCTAACGTATAGTATAAACTAGAAATATTTTTAACAAAATAGCGATACAAATTAATAACAAAACTGTTTTCTGTCACTTATTTTAAAACAATTTAGGTCACGCCAATTGCATTAGGGTTTGAAACTCGACCAGAATCATTAATCAATTATTATATTAATCAATACCTAATCAAATTCGAAAATAACCAATTAATTGCACAACGAAATAGTTCTATTTATTGGAAAATTAGAAACGGATGTCCAATTTAATTTATTTGAGATTAATGATAGCTGTCGTTCAAAAGCAGATGGTACTATAATTGCAAATTCATTATTCAACAAAATCAGTATTTATTTCATTGTTATTGCTTTGATCTGATCATCATACTTTGGACTTTAATTATTATATTTATTACTGAGTAATCTCTGTTATGCGCTACAATTTTTCGGGTCAAGGATTGTTTTTCCTATGTTATTTATTTAGTATATACTTTTGTCTGTAACAAACTTCGAATACAATTGTAGGAGAGACTGAAATGGTTAGTAGGCCCGGTTAGTAATAGGGTTAACGATAAATTAATAATTGTTAGTTCTGCCAATATAAATTTGTCCGAGTGTACATATTTAGTAGTCCAGTTAGTAATCATTAGTATTTTATGCCACTCAAAGTTGGTCAAAAGATACGTTACTACTGCAAAAGACATTATGGTCGTTTCTTACAATAAGTGTACTCTGACACTCACCAGCGTATGGAGAAATTTATCTGCCGACTAGACTGATTTTCATCTACTTAATAAAAATGTTGAAAACTGACTGACAGACACGCTACAGCCTAAACGGGTAGACCTGGAAGCATGAAACTTGGCACAGAGCTTCCTTGGCAAGTGTAGGAGAGCACTAAGAACGGATTTTTGGAAATTCTCACTTTAAGAGGGGGAATAGGGAATGAAGCGTTGTATGCAACTTCGCCAATTTTGAAGCTAGTAAAAGGTAGAAAAATATTAGGATGATTCAATTCAGGTTAGCTTGTAAAATCCACATATCATTTGTGATACCAAATCCCCGGTTGCTACTAAGCCCTTTATACGACCAGTGCAGATGTGATCAATTTCAAACATATCGACTTTCTGCTCGTTAAAGTATATTTGTTGTCGTAATACAATGGTAGATCTGCAAACGATTTGTAGTGATATGACGTTTTGACTTTGTTTTTAAGTATTTACGTGTGCGTGTGTTTGTCTATTTCTTTTTCAAACTCTACTGCCAAAACGACTTGACATATTTCAACA
>LGAG01001223.1:349447-363791 GCA_001278395.1 Lerema accius | reverse complement strand
TCATCTACTTAATAAAAATGTTGAAAACTGACTGACAGACACGCTACAGCCTAAACGGGTAGACCTGGAAGCATGAAACTTGGCACAGAGCTTCCTTATAAAGCGTAGGGGAGCACTAAGAACGGATTTTTGGAAATTCTCACTTTAAGGGGGGGAAATAGGAGATGAAGCGTTGTATGCAACTTCGCCAATTTTATAACTAGTAAAAGGTAAAAAAATATTAGGATGATTCAATTCAAGTTTGCTTGTAAAATCCACATATCATTTGTGATACCAAATCCCCGGTTGCTACGAAGCCCTTTATACGACCAGTGCAGCTGTGATCAATTTCAAACATATCGACTTTCTGCTCGTTAAAGTATATTTGTTGTCGTAATACAATGGTAGATCTGCAAACGATTTGTAGCGATATGACATTTTGACTTGGGTATATTGTGTGTTTTTGTTTTTAAGTATGTACGTGTGCGTGTGTGTGTTTATTTCTTTTTCAAACTCTACTGCCAAAACGACTTAACAGATTTCAACATAGAATAAACTGATATAGGCTATATATATTTTTTTAATGGTGCCTTCGTCCCACAAATTTTAGAGGTCAGGATTTTTGTTTTTTCTATCAATTATTTACTAGTTAAATACTTCAAGTTACATAGTTTTATTGATTACACGATACACTGATAGACACAGAAACATTATCTTCAAAAAAGGAATTTTCGAGCTTTATCTAACATTTTTATACCAATCGCTTGTTACAAAAGTCACAATGATGGATTTTAAATAATCGTCAAACTATGTCGTGAGTTCAAATATCACACCTACTACCATTTTATCCAAACGTCACTTGCATCGTACACTGCATCGTGTGCAACAGCCTTAAAGATAGTAGGAGCTTTGCTCGTCCCGTCTTTGTTGAGTATACAAAGGCTTATTATAAATATTCATCAACTAAACCAACCTCAGGTACGGGAGTGTGATGCTAAAGTTAATAAACAGTCTAGCAGCTAGAATAAAGAAATAGAATCCCTTATAAATGAACTTAACATCTGTAAAACTAATTCAGAATTAGTTTCTTCATGTACAGAGTCTTCTTCTAACTTTATCAGCTTTATTAATATGCGGATAGTCTGGCGTGAACTAGCTAATTCTACGATTAACTTTAAGTCCTAAAGCAGATTAGAGTCGATGCTAACTCTGTTTATTAATACTGAGTCTTATTAAACCAGGGATGAGACATCGATTAAAAATCAATGTTTATTAAGAAGGGGGTTTTGGACGACATGTAAAATCGTTGATCCCGCTTGTTATTATTAGATGGCAATATTTTACACACATCATATGTGCCATTAATGAATTGAAGCCTGATGATTGTTTATTCTTTTATTTGTATTTGCCTAAAACCAAAAATAATACACCGTTTCATATGTTTAATCGTATCCATTAACAATCTGCAGTTCTCACCAAAACATAAAATATCCACCTCGAAAATAAAAGAACAACCAAAGCTATAAAAACGAAACAATAACATAAAGTAAACAATAACACAAAAGTAATATTGACAGCGAAAAATAAAATATTGTGATATCTGTGGATAATCCATAGATTTCCGAACTGTGCTACCGCGAAGCCTAAATGGTTCCATTCGACGTTAATAACGGATTCACAGCCGTGACGTCGATTCCCACCGAGGTCAGAAGGAAATGGATGTTCTGTGTCAGCTAGTCTTTTTATATTCATAAATATATTGAAGATGGTTAAACCTATACTAATATTATAAAGCTGAAGAGTTTGTTTGTTTGAACGCGTTAATCTCAGGAACTACTGGACCGATTTGAAATTTTTTTTTAGTGTAAGATAGTCCATTTATCGAGGAAACATATAGGCTATGATGAATAGGAGAGTAGCAGCAAAAAGAAATATTCCAGAAACGGGGAAATGACGCGGGCGGAGCCGCCGGCGACTTCTAGTAATAAATATATTGAAGACGGTTAAATATTATGTAATTGCCTTTAGTAAAGAGTAAATTCCACTTGAATCTGGCGTAAAGTGCTCGGACCGCATGCAAGTGCTTCGCTTATGGTTAATCTTTAGCTTCCAGCTAGAAGAAGATGATGCATTAGAAGTTTTGGAAGTAGACTTATACAAGAGGTTGGTAAGGTGACAGTAATAGGTAGCTCGAACACAAAAACTAGACGGCAAGAATATGATTCTTTCCATATTGATAAGAAAGCGTCTGAAAATAAGGAACTGTCAAAAGCCATACGAAGATCCAGTAATACTGTAAGTCGCAAACCTAAACTGCTTTGGGCGGATGTACCATAAGGAAAATAAGGGCCATAATATGTTGTTCTGAAAAACCGCGAACAATAAAGGTATCATGTGAACGGACCGGACGAATGGTTGAGCGATCTCCATCATTTGTCATTCGGGTAAAAAGTTGCCGGCCTATCTGCCCGGGAAAGGAACGTAAATTTTGGGTACAATGAGACTTAATTTTTTGAACGACAATGGCATAATGGCTTCCTGGCCATTAAACTAGCAATTAGGCGATGACTATCTACTTAACGGTCGCCTTTAGGGGTTAAATTAAGTATAAAATATAACCGAAGTTTTTGATGCTGTTGGCAAAAGGATGAGAATTAGTGATGTGTTACTTATTTATGTTGGCAATGAAGTTGGAGATGGTGAATTTATTTATAAATAGTCATTGTAAGTATTATTATTTATTTCTAACAATTTTATTGTAGATTTCAACACTTTTGAAAGGTAATTGTTTAAGGAAATTCTGTCATGAGCAACATTGGAGGAAGTGAAGAAACAAAACCTGATTTTTTTCTCTGGTACTCAAAATTAATCTTGTCATTGAAATACAATTTTTAAAGCAAAACGCAACGAATGTTTGTACAGCGATTCACGAAAGAGATTTAGTTGCATGAGAGAATATGAAAAATTATAGAAAACGTGATAAAAAGTTTAACAATAGTATCGAGTGGAGGTAATTTGTGAACGTAAGGATAAATAATGTTTCTCTAAGCGAAGCGAGGGCAGGTTAGTATTTTCATAAGAATATTTCAACCTTTTTTGCTGTCGAAGGAAAAAGGGTTCAAGGTTTTTCTTTTAAAAGGACCAAGGCTAAGTATTCTTAACCTAAAATCCACCTTGAAAGCATTCGGCGCAAAGGACGAAAATTACAAACCAAATTACTTGTCAAGAAATACGAGTACTTAATTAAAAATGCAACGCAATGTAATGAAGACTTAATAGACGTTCAACATAGAAATGTAATAATTATACGGTTCTTATATCTGTAAAGGACATTGAACTATAGCCAAGTGATGTTACAATTCCCTTTCAAAAATATTTATGTATAGTCACGTCCAAAAATATCTGTGTATATACAGTATTCTTGGAAGGTAAGAACTCCTTTGACTGTTTCAGTAAGCTCTGAACGTCAACTAGAAATAATGTCCTTTCCACAACGAATCAAACGAGTCCAACTTCGATGAGGTGGTGTAGGTTAACCACCTAAGGTGTTCCTATGGCCACCTTCGATCTCCATCATAAGATCAATGTGTCATCCTATTAATTAATATAAGTATCAAAAGTTTCAACTTAATCGGATACCGGGAAGATGGTTTTCAGGGGGGGGGACAGATATTTTTGTAGGTGACTGTACAACAAACAAGACGCGTGTCTACGCATTACAAGTATGAACACCCTTCAATATGGGACAAATGACGTAATTTATGGTAACAAGGTACAATAAATTGCAAGGACAGACCCATCAGTATGTGTCCCGTCTCGATTTTCTAAGAAGGGTCGGAACCCAGGTCAGAATGAGATATCGTCCGTGTCATTTATGTTAGCATCATTAATGGATGACAACGTTTGGTATTAGATGTCTTCCATTTAATTTTACTGAACATGATGGTGTTGCCATTTTTAATAACTTAGTCACTATAAATTCAGGTACGCAGTCGGCGCGGACACAATCGTTATCATGTTGTGCGTCGATGATACTAATTTATTCTTTATTCGCTACGCTGGTTACTTGCTATCGAGTTACTAACTCGTCTACATCTTTGACAGCAGATCTGATATTGATAAACTAATAACTAATTATATTATAATGACTTAAATGGTTCTTTATCTAACTTATCGACTTGTATCACTTTCGTTACCACAAATAAGCAAAGCTAACTTACTTTTACTTTCAAATAAAAATGCAAAAACCCCTTTGTCGTATATGACTGACCATTGTTACGTTCCTGTTGGTATGATGCAGTAAAGAAAATTAATTAATTACTGTTCATTAATGTTTTTTGTAATGAGATCTGCTCAGAACCGGTTAGTTATGAGGCTTCTTCGTGCTCAAATACTGTCTGAAAGTTTGAAAATGGCTGAGAAAAGTTCATACCATTATTACAATAGAGTTAAATCAAATATTACAAGATTATGGCTCTATTATTATAGTATCATCATCAACATCAACAACAACCCATACTGTCCCACTGCTGGCCTCGGGTCTCCTCTCGCAATGTGGGGGGTAGGCCATAGTCTACCACGCTGACCAAGTGCGGATTGGCAGACTTCACACATTTTTGAGAACTTTATGGAGAACTCTCAAGGTATGCAGGTTTCCTTACGATGTTTTCCTTCACCGTGCCGAGGGATAATTAGAATAATAATTATTTATAGTATTACAGTTGTAAATTATGTAAACAAAGACACATCTAAACTGGGAACAAAATCTCCAACGTATTCGAAATCGAACCCAAGACCAAAAGTGTATCCATTGCACCATACTTATCGCCTACATTTTTTGATCGCAGTCTCTGAAAACCATGTACTTTATGTAACATTAATTTGCAGTAAAATATAAGTTTCCTTTAACTTAACTACCTTTACGTCGCAATCTTAAAACGTGTTTAATTCAATTCATGCACGTGCATAAACCATGCTAATTATAGTTCAAAATATTCCGGTCATGCATAACCGCGCTCTGTGGTTTCACTCTAGTGCGCTCGGCATTTCCATATACTTTACATCTTTGCTCTCTTTTAGTGAATGCGGTTGTATAGACACTGTTATAATAATATGCAAAGTATTTTGTAGAGTTGTGTACTATGCATGAACATGTGCACCTATTTCCTTTTTGCTGTCTCCATTAATGTGTAAATTAGAAGATTTTTTATGATGTCGCATGATTTTTTCTGAGCCTTCAGTTCACTGTTACCATCTCCTACCGTTCTCGAGAATGTAAAAAACCTCTAATAAACCTTTAAGGGACCATTAGTTAGTAAGTCCTGTTAGTGATAGGTGTTACTAATACTAGTAATTAGTAGTCGTTTGCCAGACCCTAGGTTAGGTAAAAATTCATCCGTGGGAATTTTCATACTTTAGCTATCATCGGTGAAATATGCGACATTTTGTCAAGTAATTGTCGTAAAATGTATACGCACCCTAAGTTATAGGGTTGTCGCAAATGTTATATTCTTGTCCCTTCCGTAAATCCAATATATGGTCCTTCCACAGATGAGAGAAAATTTCAGTAAATGCAAATAGAATTCTAATTATCGAGTCGTGGCTTTTATTTCTCCAACTTTGTCCAGGGGTTCGAAACTCTCGGCGACGTATGAAGCTGTAATGAAAGGATTTTTCCGCAAGCAAAATTGTATTTGAAACTTTTCATTTGCAAATCAACTTTGGTTTTAATTAAAAAGTTTTTGAATATCCTTTGAGGTTTGGTATTAAATTATAAGGTTATCAAAGAATTTTAAGGGGTCGTTCAGATTGAGCGAATTGGCCGTGTTAGTTGGATTTTTCGGGTCAGCTTTGGTGTGAATATGCCTTTACTGCGACGCTTATAATAAACTAAATAACCAAAAAAGCAATTGAATGACCCGTATGGCGCAATGGTTATCTCACCGGATCGCCGGTAAAAGGGTCCTGGGTTCAATTCCCAGCGGAGCCGAAATTTGAATTATAAATTTGAATTTCTATTCTCGGTCTGTTAATGACGTGAGGTTTTTATGATATTTTTAAACCCCCTTAGTGTTAAGCCCAACCCCCGCCTCCTCCCCTAAATCAGGTGTACTTTTAGCACCTACAAATTCTTAAGTTTATTTTTAATTTAAGTATATAAATTACAGGATAAATATAATAGTATTTATTGCGTTTGACGAAATAATAAATACACGTAATATATTACTACACACACACTTGTTATATATCGTGATTTTTTATGGACGCGTCCCCTCCTATCCTTTCGAGTGTCAAATAATTAATTGACATCACCATATTACACTTTCAGTACGCTGTGCCAGTGTGCCAATACATTTTATTGCCTTCCATTTTAACGCCATGACAATTTTCAATTCTAAGCAACCACTCTAGCGTTCAGTTTGCAAATTTTATCCGGCACTCGTTTATGCCGGGATATTGTTTACATACCCGGCATTCGCGTCTGCACTCCATTTTGAATTTCGGTCAAGTAAGGCTTTGCTTTTGAAGTTGAAATTTTTAGGTTTCAGGAAACAGAGTACTGTTCTGTAGAGGTTTTGTTGTTTACTTGTTTCGATTGCGTTGAGACCATTAGTGCCGGTTACATCTGGTTTCTAGCCTTTTGAAATGAAACCTTGTGTAGAAACATTCGTGTTACAACAATTTCTGAAACGCGATAAATGGATTTTGTAACAGGGAATGACAAATAGCGAGTAATTATTTCTACAGATGTCTATATTAATTACTTGTAGAGTGAAACTTTTGGAATATTTTTAAGAATAATGCAGGCATGCACGAATTTGAGATTTAACATAGTTAAAGTTTACATGGTAAAGAAAGACATAAAGTAAAATTTTGTTTAAAATTATGTAACAAATATTTTTAGTTTAAATTAAGATAAAGGTCACACAGTTACACGTTTTCAGAATAGACACAGCACAAAATCATACTACTACTATCTCATATTAATAAATACCTTTTTCTTTTTACAGATTTGGCGTCATTATGAACAAGGTCAGTTTCCAGCTTAATTGACAATTTTCAGTAATACATACGAGTAGTATCACCAGGTCTACCGCTATCGTATAGTTTTGGTTCTACTAAAGTCTTCTTTAGCCATAGATATAATCCCACTGCCCATCTGAGTATTAACTGAATATCTATCTATATCCTTAAGAATCCGTAATACAGACATAGATTACGTAGATCAGACATAAGGTGTGATTTCATAGATCGCACCAAACGTCAACACAGCAGATAGCGACGGCACTGGCCGTGGCTGGAGACAGAATATTTCGTATTGAATAGACTTTAATTTAAATGAAACACAGTTTCTATGATCGAGAAAAATCATACCAAATTCAATATGCGAAGTTGTCGTTAGTATCGTGAAATGTTGCCTGAGAATCTGTCATGACCTATAATAAATGTAAAACTGACAGGCTTATCTGTCATTTAGTATCCGTCAAGTGCCAAGTGTCAAGAGTTTTTCCCGCCATTTCAGTCTTGCTGTGAACATGATCCATGCAACTGGAACGAATTACCGGTGTAATAACTAAAATTAAAATTTATCAAAACAATTTATAAGCCCCAGGACCCATAGAACAAGGGTTTGATATTGTGACCATTACGCCATTTGGGTCGTATATGAAATAGGGACTCTAAAGATTTGACACACGAAATAATTCAAGTTAAACTTTCGTAATGTTTGGATCTTTCTTGACGTTCCGATGAAAAATCGTTCTCATTTGAGAGCCCAGTACCCAAATCCGATGATTCAAGCCAAAATCTACTCTGTCCAATTTCTGTATGGTTCAGTTTTGTTTATCTAGTGACGTAATATAATAATCCAGTGTTTTTATGGGCTGTACGATAGAATGGCGTCCCATTTATGGAAATTGCAAACATTCTTTTAGATTTGTGTGAGTTTTTTTAATCTAATGTTGTCTAGCTAAGTGGATTGAGTTTTTGTTAGTTTTTTAATATGTGTGAAATTGTGAATGGCTATCGTTAACGTTTTGTTTAATGGTTGCTTTTAAAAGGATATTAACAAAAAAATTTGGTCAATAATGACTGAAATTCATTTCATCATACCTTCGTTTACTCATTCATCCGATCGTTTTGTTCACTCGATTTACTCAGTTTTAACCACAATCATCATAACAGTAAGAAATACATTTGCCATGTTAGTTGCTTGTCAAACTGTGTCAAATACTTGCTATTGCTATACTTTTGCGTAAACCAGCTACAAATTATAGCCAATCAATCTAAGCAATTGAATTTAATATTGCCTGTTTCAACACACAGCAATACAGACTTTAACAAGGTAATATAAGCAACGGTAAATTTAGTCAAAGAACAAATTGCTTCGACAATTCTAAGCTCTGTGTTTTCGTTTTATCTAAACTCCGTATTTGGTAGCAGCTTTAATTAAAAACCATGTTTCGAAACATCTGCTTTGTCTGTTTCTATTGTAACGAGACGGTTACTTAATGTATTATTTTTTCATTAGTCATCCTGAAAATAAGCAACTTGCTTTGAAGGTTTTGAATTTAATTTTACCCTTATAATGTAAATTAAAATAATAATACCCATAACCCTATGCTAGGATTTTTGTGTCGTGCATGGAGTGGACATTACATAGACAAAAAACATACTGTCATTGAGGACAGAAACTAAAATTCATCCTTTTAATAGTTGCTCATAGAGCATAGAATCCAGGACCCATCAAACGATGGTTAAGCATAGTATCCATTGAGCCTTACGGGTAACAAATGATTTTTTAAATAATCTCATACGGGTACAATGAAGCCAATCTCCCTTTACATAACAAAACACATTTCATTACCACTTTTCCATTACTTTAAACCCAAAAGTGCAAAATTTGGAACTTAAGTGCCATGCGTACCCTCAATCGCTCTTGAAACGATTGTCGAATTTAACCTTTATCCCTTAAGACGCTAAGTACAGATTCAAATGTATGTTGTACCAAAACAAAAATATGGAAATTTACAGAAGCGCGAAACCGTTATTCGCTGCGTATTCGTTTTACAAATTCATGTTATTGTTTTCGGCGTAAATAATGGATGATATCCACAAGGCATCCGGTTTGTGCAGATATCTGGTTTTTGCTGCAATTCATTTGTTTACTGCTGTTATTTCGTGGTTTTAAATCTCTCTTACTTTATTATGTGTTGAAATATTATCTCCTCATGAAATGAAGAGGGTGAAGTTTTGTGATATGTGTTCTTTATTTGAATTTAAATTCAAATTTAAAATTATTTATTGTTTTAAGTATACTTAATTACTTAAGTACACGTAATTTTACTTGAAAACATCCATAATTATTTCTTGGCCAACATTGCATCAGCGCTCACATTAGTATGGTTATAGTCTTATGGATTACTTACAATCGGCTGATATGTTTCTTCGTTTGCGCTATTGAAAAAACTATACACTCACACTCTACAAACCCACTTTGTGTCGTTCGTTCACTTAATTAAGTCACATGTGGTTTCAAAACGCACCCCACTTCACCGCTTCCCCTCCACCTCCCAATTACACTGAAAGAACGGCCTTTGAAACATTTTTCCGCACAAACGTAATTACAGTCGCTTTGTTAATTGTACCGTCTTCTTGCTTAGTTGTCTTACTTGAAGAGGATAAGCGGAAAGCGATGATATCTTTAATGAGATGTGCTTAATTCAACCGCCTAACAACTTGCTGTGTTCCTTTTGGAGGAGTAGCAGACAGTACTTTCTCTCTTCTTTTCGTGTCCTGGATAAGGCATTGTTGATGATGTTTGTGTTACTTTTGTGCATGGACTATGGTGGTCAATAACAAACTTCTGGGTTATCTGCTCATTTATCGGCAATTTTAAATCTTATACATAATCTTAGCTTACGTTTGTTTGTCTCTGTCAAGAAACCCGAGCATCTGATAATTCATCATATTTTAATTTATCTACTATCAGTACCATACAATTTGTCCCGCAGATCTGAGCCATGATAACTAAATCCTGAAGGTAAAATTTAAACGTGTATTTGCATTAATAGCATTGCTCTTTTAGTGAAGCAATAACCTTACATTCAAAGCCACAGTCAAAGGAAAAGTGCTAAGGGGAATGATACCGTGAAATGCGCTCAGATTAGCTTCCCGTATGAGAATGACATGTTTCTTATTGTTCTCAAGAAAAACCAAGGTTTTTTCTCTCTTTTGTTTAGGAGCATTTGTTTAAAAATACTATGTAGTATTCTTAAATGCACATGGCAGTTTCTTCCGGCGATTATAATAAACATCTTTGTTTCTTGGAAAATAAAGTACATGACAATTCGTAGTTTCAAAATCGTGCTAGGTCAAAGTCAGATTACTTTTTATTTTAGAATTTTTGGCTCACTTAATCAGAGTCAAAACTATAAGTAATAAGTAATTACAATATGATTTCGTTAGATATTAATAAACATTAATTTACCAGAATTTGATGCTATAGCAGTTGCTCTTATCTCGATAGACATTATAACACTAGCTTCGACGTATGTTACACATGTTACCTTAAGATGCTTTCAATCCATCCATGAGTTTTACAGGAATGAGTCTAATGTAATAAAGGAGGTCTAAACGATTAACCAGTGGAATTAATGGGTACCGTTAAAGCCGCGAGCTGTACCAGTTATATATTCGATGCAATTCATTCCACGCTTTACATTATGAATATTCCTGAAATAAGGTTTTGCAACGAAAGCTTCGACGTGATGAACAATACCAGAAGTTGCTCGGCATCACGTTTAATTAAGGCTCTCACGGAATAAGATATTATAATTAGCTGCGAAGCTAACGGCCGTACGGAAACAAAGTCACGATTGCCGAAGCAATTTTCTCTTTGATTAAAATTTATTGTCCCCCGCCTTTTCTTGATGGGAATTTCCGAATGTGTAAATAGAAAAACTCGGCTCCCTTTCTAAATAATGGCTCTTATTGACAGCTTTTTAAAGACGACTGTGAAAAAATAGCTGTCAGTAATGGACAATAAAGTTTGACAAATCTGTGATATTGCTGGCGTTCTGCCAATTTCCATTCCATAAATTGTCGGGAAGACTATTGGACACAATCAATGGTATTGTTTGTTTAAGATCAACTTTAACTACATCGAAATTGAAATAAAAATGGGTCGGATCCAAATAGACGATGTACGATATGATCGAAAAGATATGTACTGCGAATTATTATGCCAGTTGTGATCTTTACTTGTTCATTATATTTTTCTTCGAGACTAGAGGAAACGGTATTTATATTTTCATTCATTTTCTGAAATTTCGTTAACTTAATGAGTATATCATAGGTAAGGTACTAACTTCCGCAGTTCCTTTACTATCGAATTAACAACTACTGTTGTTATCATTAACACGTATCACTAACAAAACCTACTAACCAAAAAACGGTCTGCCCTATAGTCTTTCTCGAGTTTTGTAACGATGTCCATGGGAGGCGAAAATGATCGCACTGAAAACTCTCTCAAACAAAAAAAAGTATCAAATCTCGCTATATCTTAAAAAATGTCACGTTATTTCAACTAGACCTAAATGATTGAAATTCTCTAAAAGAAGCGATTCCTCAAAACTTTTTTTAGTAATCTTTTTTAAAGGTGTTTTGAAATTTGGGACACAAATCTATTGCTTAGCAATGCTAGAAAGGTATTCAGAGTTTTATTTTCCTTTCGTAGTTACATTTTTTTACTTTTTATCTTTAGCTGCTTACATATTGGTAGCATTCGCGTCACGTTCGTCGCAGTTATTGAAGATAATTTTGTCTTACTTGTGTTCTTGCTTGAA
The DNA here is from genome assembly GCA_001278395.1 of Lerema accius. NCBI lineage: Eukaryota > Metazoa > Arthropoda > Insecta > Lepidoptera > Hesperiidae > Lerema > Lerema accius. The sequence continues at coordinate 351,966 of LGAG01001223.1, read as the reverse complement.
TGATAATGTACTTTATTCATATTTTTATAATGTTTTATTTACTACAGCAATAAATTGTCACTGTGACGTTTTAGATTATAAAACAGACCATAATTTTTTTACTACTGAGGATAATGTTATGTCGACCAATTATAATATTCAAGTTTGGAAGAATTTGGATGAAAGTGTGAAATAACAAAAATGGAGTGTTTTTCACACCCAAAGTTTTGATACTCTAACTTAATCTCTAGTCACTAATGAAAGGTGACAAGTATTTTGCTGGACTGAAAAATAAAATTCAAATATGAACTCTAAAATTACACGCCAAAGAAACGTTATTTTAATCCTGTCCGGAGAAGAAATTAATTTATTCGAAAACTTAGTTAAAACTGAAAACTCTAGCGCTGAACTACGTTACCGACTTGGTGTAATTATCGAAAAAATCTTTTTAACATCATCAGAGCCAGAATACGTAAATTTAACATAAAAACGTGAGAAAAGTAAAGTTTTTGTATTTGAAAGTGTTTCTCTATAGTTGTCTCCAAAAAAAACATGGAAGAAGATAAATAAGAAAAATTATAGTCATAATTATTATTGGTGGTTTGACAAAAGCATTAAAAAAAGATTAAGTATTAAACACTTTAGCACGTTCATTTTCGATAGTCATTGTGCAATCTCCCTCAAAAATACTTCGTGACATGACGCTAGCGTAAGTAGCATATACATATTTCAATAATAATAAATATTCTTTTAAGCATGAAGCGCATTCTGAAGCTCTGAAAAGCATAAAAGGGCTTCTGATGCTCGGATTGGTAAAATGTCTTCAATCCATTGTGTGGTGAGGTCTCCTTCAGTCCTCTGTAATTACTAGAGCAGGACCGTAAAATACTAACCCTAATAGGTTGAAGCTAGCTTAATTGGTATTAATCCCATCTGAGGACCCCCATCCCAATTAAACCACATAATGATTTCACTGACTACAATATTCCGAGTATTAGGGTCATTCAACACTGGCATTATATTAAGTTTCTATATCTTTTATTACTGAATTTCAAACGACTCGTTTCTTTCAGTTTACTTTTTACCTCGGCTTTTTAATTTTTTTAGTAAATCTTCATGATAATGGACAACTTTTAATTCGTAGCAAAAGTAATGACGGTGTTTCAATCATTCTTATAGTCTGGAAATAACCTGACAACAGCTTCGCCTCTGTAGGCTCACTAGGACCCTGGGATTAAATTCTGGTCTTAAACCATATTAGATACCTCTAAAATTTACCGCAATATTTTCATGGCGATTTATAGTTTACATATTATATATAAAGGTAAGCTATAGCCACTTAATACCTAAAGCGCCCTAATATGTAGTTATAGGTACTCAACTCCTGTAGGGCGGGCACAAACGTCTGGAATTTTTCAGAATCCTAATTGACAGTAGGGAAAGCGGGGTTGATAAAATCAGGGGTAAGTCTTTTTCTATTATGGAAATGTCTACGTCGGGAAACCTTGTCCCTGGCTCTTTTTACCCTGTTCTCCCCTACTATCAGTTTAAATTCAATTCTAAAAAATTCTGGACATTTGCTACAGGCTTCTAGAATACAGAATCTGAATTCAAAATCTGATTCCTGATGAGAAGACCACTGCAATTCTGCCAATTGCCTCCATAAATTCTTCCTACGATAATAAATATTTCGTACCCAACAAAGACCTCACTAAAACATCAAGACAGGTATTGATTAACGTGTCGCGCTTTATAAACATCTTCACAGCGAATGCATTTCTTGTGCTGTACCAATTTGAACCATAGCTTCTTCGTAATAAAGAATATTTGGCCAAACAAGGAGTGAAACTAAAAGATGTCTTAAATGTTTCTAGAATTCACAACACGTAGTAACGTTTGTTTTGTGGCGTTATCTGGGCAATATTTTATTTCAAATTTCGAGTAATATTTGGATTTTAGGAATAGTATATTTGGAGAGAATTACATTTTCAATAAAAAAAATTTCAAATCATTGTAACAAATATTGAAGTTAATTTTAGGAGCATATTATATGTAATATCATACAAGTGATTCATGAGCAAAAGGAGATACCTAGTTAATATAAACATAGCATTGAAAGTCTTAATCAAAGAGAATAGAATTAGAAAAACAATTTCACGTTTTCAAAACAAACCAAGAAGAAAACAACATACTCAAAATCATCTCCATGAAAAATGTTGCAAAAATGAGACCATATACTTTACGTTGTCAAGATATTACCAGATTTTACATAGAGTCAAGCTTCTAACACTAGACCATAGCCAAAATGAGGGATTTCTCCGTATCGTTACTCAAGAACTATTTTATGACAGAAAAGTAACGAACAGTGCATAAATTATAAAATTTCAAGTCCATGTGACTAGACACGGCTCGTCTTGACGAATTATTTCTGTGCCCCAAATAAACCCGTATATATTTATTAAAATCTATAGTAATCATTCATATTGGTCTTCCGTAACGAAAAGTGAGTTATGTTTACATCAGTATTATTCAAATACTAG
>LGAG01001223.1:319879-349242 GCA_001278395.1 Lerema accius | reverse complement strand
CAGTATCATTCAAATATTGACAGATGCTATATCGCGTGGTAATGGATTATGAACCTTAGTAGCAGCGAATAAAGTCCATTGGACGATGTAATCGATGTCGAGATGGAGATAATTAAGCTGAGTTCTCGCAATTAGAAAGATGCTAATCCGCCATTCCTTGGTAAAGCCACAATCTACATATTCAACATCGTTTAGGCTCCGTTCAATCCGCCATCTTGATATTCAGGCTAAGGCGTGCTTACAGCAATTCTTGTAATATTGTATTCGTTGTGCAAAATGGAACCCCTTTTATCAATAATACAGTCACGAATTGTGTTTAAGATTTGGCTTAGTTAAATTTCCAAGGTCAAACAGTAGGTATTGAAAGCAAAATTTTAAATGTGAAAGTTTGTGAAGATCCTTGGATGTTTGTTAATCCTACACGCGCTAACCTTTGAACGGATTAAGCCGAAACTTGGCACACAGATAGTTCGCACCCAGGTATAGCACATAGAATAGATTTTATCCCGTTTTTAGGTTCCCTTGGGATAATTCCTACAAATTTTTAACTGCCTTTCATACGAACGTCAAACAGGAAGCCACATTGACAAACAGTTGACGTTGATGTTGACGTTTGAAACGATATCGTACGAGTCTGTAGATGTTTCACATAATACACTAGTTATGGTTGAATTTAGAACACTGAAAAACTGTTCAAGTTTGAATAACTGGTAATACACCATGTGAACAGTTTATTAATTTGCACAACATGGCAATTTTTGTTTTTTAAATCGTGTCATAAATTCATTCAGTAAAACGTTCGTGTCTAGTTCCCAAAGTATGATAAGGATACCTACTCCGCGTTTGGAATTTGCAACGCACCTAAAGAAGTAACCTAATTTTATATTTTTATCATCCACTCCGTATTCAACTAAAGATAAATATTCAAAAGCAACGTACCTGCGTGCTGTACGCCATCTTAAGATTCCCGATAAGAAGGTAACGCAGCTGCGGGCGACACGACACGATAATATTATGTAAAGAGCAGTGATTTTGGGAACGCAAAATGTAATAGAGGTATTCTGGAAAGGTAAAGAAATCGTTGATAATCTGAGCTTAAAAATGTTCTTGAACTTCTTTATGTAGCTTAACTTGAAGAAGAAATATCCTCTTTCAGATACACCAACATAATGGTGACGCTTACTGGTGATGAATCCTATGACAAATCAAAAGTTGAAATTGAAAAAGGATATTTTCGGCTTTGCAGCTTAACAGCTGATTATTTATTAATAATTGCAATCAAAATATAATTAACTGGAGTATTTATAAACCAAACAGATCTCTAATGGATTCCGGCTCTTTATAATTATATATTATATTACGTAATAGATTCCGGCTACTGATTGCAATTCAAAGTAAATCTAATTAAATCTAATTTCAATCCTAATTAGAATGTTTGCTATTAATTAACGGGCAAGGACGTGCATGATTTTATAATTAATTTAGTGGAACCGCCCTCACTTCGCTTCGGGAAACCTATGCCGAAACGAAGGTAAAAAAAGTAGCCTAAGTTACTCCTTAATACATTAGCTATCCGCCAGTGAAAGTCCCGTCAAGATTGGTCCAGCCGTTTCAGAGATTAGCCGGATCAAACAGACAGACAGACAGACAGACAAAAATTTTTTTAAATGTCATTTCGGTATGTGTATCGTGTATACATACGTATGCATTTAGTTTAAAGCGGTTATTTTAATATTACAAACAGACACTTCAATTTTATTTATTAGTATAGAGTATAGATATAGATTATTGTTGCGATTCCGTCCGTCAATATATCAGACATTTACTATCGCATTTTGGTTTTTTTTTAGGAAGAATTTTTAGAAAACCTTTCTTGATGCTCTCCTTATATACCAGGAACTTCTAAATATTATGAAAGTTCAGTAATTAAGGTTATAATGTTGTCAGTAGGTAAAGATAATTTGATTTTCTTACAATCGGGTCTGAATCACAATTTCTATTTCAGTTTTTTTTAAAACCATACTTTCTTAGAAACAGTAGCTCATTATTCTTCTACGGCATTTCACTGGGATTTCACAATCCCACAAGTAATTTTAAATGTACAATTTCACAAAAAACAATTCCCACATATTAATCTAAAAAATTGTTTATGACTACAAAATATTATTGTACTACTTTCAATAAAATAATATTTGTTTTACAATTAAGTATATATGGATTGATTGTGAATTTTTAGATATATGGGATGAAATTGTCGATAAGATTTTGTTACAGTCAAATGTATTTTCTGATACCTAATTGAATGATGTTAAAAACGTGAAAATATCAAAATAAAGCACAACCATTTTAAACGAAAAGATATTGATTTCATATAGGGGACGTCAGAAACACTAAACTACTTGCTTGACAAGGAAAGTATTAGCTAGGTATAAACTTACTCCCTACCATGCAATACCATCCTCTGTATCATTCTTGAATACGTATCCCCACTTTCTAGTACTAAGTCACTTTTCTCACGTAAGGACAAAGTCAGTATTCGGTAACAAGTCAGTATGTGACTCGTACATCTTCTAATCTTTATCACTAGGAGTCAGCTAAGTTACTATACCTCCAGCATTACTGATAAGAAAAACAGTTAATCGCGTTCACCCTTTCGCGGTGGCACTAATCGATAAAACACGTATATTCAGCAAGAAATCGGCAACGTGCAAATTCTAGTTTCACAAGGAATCGTATCTCACCCACCCTTCCGTTACGTCAGCACAAACCCTCCTTTCTCCCCGTTTCCTGAATCCCTTAAAATAATAAGGAATAGTTTCTGCTTTTTTGCATTATTCATGGAGTAAAATTTCTGCATGATATTCTGTTGCCGCCTCCTCGAGCTGATGAATTGCCGAGTGTGATTTGAACTTTAAACAGATTTGGAATTGTGGAGGAGTTAATGCGTTTATATTTCTCTCTTCAGGTCTCGAATGATATCCAGTTCACTGATCCAGAATGAGGAATGGATGTTGGATAGCAATTCCTATTCCAGCTTTTTACAAAAGTCTATTAAATTTTATATGTCCGAGAACATAATAATTTGGCTCAAATTCTGTATGTGATTTGTGAGTTTTCTTTTTACAATTCATGATTGTATGAATCAAAATAGGAAAATCTGTCGTTCGTTAATTTATGGATGAAATGATGTACATCCTCAAAGTCCTCATGCTTAAAGGAAAGCCTCAAATTGATTTTGGATAAGTATTTTAAGACTACTCAGAGTAGTACTTTTAAACAAACCAGCGGTTTAAATATATAAAACACAGAATTCTGGAAACCTTGCAAAAAATTTGTTTATTCCTTACACTTAAAATTAATGAAACCTATAATAATCCAAAGTAAGTTACTAAAAAGGTCTCCAAAAAAATCAAAATAACTCTGAAAATCAACAAAAGTAAACGCTCTAAGTGGAACTACGTCAGTGTGATGCTTTAATCTAATCAAGAAAGTTCGATCAGAAAGATAATCACGACAATCCATATCAGGATTGTGTTTACAGAGTCTCCTACACCACGGAAAATTACTGGGCGTTTCCTAATCAAATTATCTTTGTATTAGGCCGAGTCAATAATAATATTCTTTATGTATCGTTCGCTGAGCTAAATAATAACGTGTTATATTTAGAGCTATAGATTATCTACTATAGATAGGTACGCATCTTGATGTTAAAAAAGGGTAGTTTACAATATCCATACTATAGATTTTGTCGTGTTCGTACATTTTCACAATGATCCCCTGGGTGATCCCACTCTTAAGTCCAGCATGCTAGTTTTAGTTTTTTTAATAGTACTATTTTAATTAGCTGTCGAAACGCAATCTGTGGCCATTTTATACCTTAGCTCCGCAGTACAATAATAACGTAACTCCAATTGTTCAGTCGACTCGTTCACTCCAGCTATTGTTCCAGAAGTAATCAATGTTTTAATAATGAGCTGATATTAATAACTTTTTTAAACCATACAATATTTATTATTGGCTTTCTAAAAGACATACCAGTAATCTCAAATCATTGAAGAGCCGTTTGATGGAATAGTTACAAAGCCTCGACAATCCATTGACATTGCGACAAGTTGGCTTTTTGCAACTTGCTGTCATTACGAGATGATAAGACAAGCGGAGATTGAATTTTGATATTCAAAATTGTTGTGTTATTATTGTTCTATTCCACGATTCAATAATTTGGTAAAACCTTCCATGAAACTTTGTAGACATCTGATTCTTGTCTGATTGCTTACCAAGGAATTAAGTATCTATTGAAGATATTAGATAAGTATTAAGAAGTAAGGGAAAAGGTCGCCACGTATTATTAGAAATGACTTCTACATGGATAAATTATTTCAAAAAAAGGTGATTTGTAGAAACGTTACTCAGCTGCTGCAGTAGAACTGTACAGCCTAAACTTATTAAGTCGTTATCTTGTCGTAACTACGTCGTTACGCTATGGACATACCTTACAGTATCACTCAAACTTTTACCCTGCTGGGAATCGAATCCAGGACCAACTGCATAGCTATCCGGAATGGTGACATGATCGTCAACTACATCAGATATTTACCGATTAAATCTAATACTACCACAACGTTACTCTACCGGTTTTCTTAGAATATAGAATGAGGAAAATAAAGTTATTTCAAAAGCAAAAGTAAAGTTTATTCGCATTACTCAGATAGATAGATTACGTCAATATTTGCACTACGATCTACCAGAAGCGCTTCTCAAGTGCCTCTTTAACAACTCTATTTGCCGCCTTTGGCTTACGGAACTATCTAGCAGTATCAATTACTGACTAAGATCCTTCGATAATACCTACGGTGCAATGGTTACCACACTGACTACGTTTCAGTTAATCCTGAATTCTGAAGATTCTGAGCGAAGCAAAGATTTGAATGAGTATGTATACTTTCTCAACTGGTTCTGGGTTTGTGTCCTTGGATACTGTCTATGGCACTCAAGACTTAAGAAATCCTAATAAGCGTCTACAAATGTACAGCATTAGTTATCTACCTATCGATAATTTGTACCTCTCACACTGTGAGAGGAGGCCCGAGCCCAGCAGTGGGACACTTATGGGTTGTGATGATGATGATGAAATAATTTGCCTGTAATACTAATGGGGTAGTATACTGGCCCCAATCAAGACTGACTAGAGCGTCAGAGACGATTGATAAGGGCTGCTTCGTGGCCTTTATCGTAAGGTCGTAAGTGCCATTGATACTATACAAAGATCAGACGCAACGGAACTAGAACAGAAATTAAAAGCCATCATTCAAATTGCCTTGCAAGGAATTGAACCCTTCATTAACAAGTTATCAATATCTATTAGTTATTAGTCTGATCGCTTACGCTTAGAATGCTTTCTAACAAGATCACTAACAATATTAAATCCATTATTCATACGTTATCTGTAAGTTCATAAGTGCAATCTCGACATACGAGTACACATGCTCGAGTATTTAGTGGGCACTGGAAGCTCTTAGATAATCAATAGTTAATAGCTTTGGTAACTAGATTAGATTCTGCACAGCTGGCGTTTGGCGTACATTTCTGTTAGGTAATAGTTTCAATGTTAAAGAGTAACTAGTAACATTCAGCGTTTTTAGTGCTGAAAAGGGAATTTATGATTTTGCTACATATCATTACGAAATGGTTTAAGAAAAGTCACGTGTAGTCAATTTTAAAGGAAAACTTATAAACGAGTAGGAATTCCTACATTATACGTAGTCCCAGGCATTTTTATTTTATCTAAGAATTCAAAGGAAATAAATTGTAACCATTACGAGATAAGTGATATACATAGTCCGAATAAGAGTTGTTAAGCCTAAAAACAAAGAAGTATGGACCCTAAAAACGGTGTCCATGAGAACATCGGTTTATGTACCGAAAAAACTTATGGCAACGCAATTACTCGTGAAATTATATACGATCATTCTCGGGTATATTGTCTGCCATTTGGGGATGTAAGAGGTTCGTTTATAGGTAACGTGGTATAAAGGGTAATGGTTGAAGCAGTAAAGTTTATACCCCTATTTGTCTCGTTACTAACGAGATATGCGTCATAGATGTAGACGATTAAGATATGTATAGACGTGTCAAAACTACACACAGTCTTCTTGAAGACGAAGATGACAATGGTGATAAAAAGGAAGATGACGATCTTTATTTATTTTAAAGTGTAAAAGTAGCAAATAAACTTGCAGTGTCATCATCTCCTGCCAACCAAAAAAAAATCTCGATGAACCTGGAAGTCCAGATTATTGTTGTAGAAAGTCATGAAACGTTGCTAAGCCCAATAAGGTAAAGTTTAGGGTAAATAAATACCCCTTGTAAAAGCATACTGTAATGCTTCCAAAATGATTTAAGCAGGGTGTCACCTCAAAAAGAGCTCTCGAGGATCTGCTATGTGTTCCTGTTTCCTAAGCATCAAATCCCCTTTTTTTCCTTATGTTACTGACATACGAGTACCTTATGTAGGCAAACTTTCAGAAACAGCACTGGCCACTTATTATCGTCTACCCCTTTCAATATTGCCAGTTGACATAAAGCAGCTATCGTCAAAAAGGCTGGTAAATACAAGATTTCTTGTAAAAGGCCTTCGAGGTCTCTGAAAGTGATTGCTATTAGAAACCCTTTTAAGTAAGCGTCCAGTCGAGTAGTTCGGGTCCATTCAGATTGTAGGAGTAGGCAAATATATTTCTCTCTAGAAAACTAATTGCCTTACTGGGGTCGCGTGAAAAACTAACAATAGGTCATTGACTTGTGTTACTTATAACTAGCTAAATGTTTTTAGTAAGGGAATTGAAATAAAAAAAAAATTGATTTAAATTCAAACGGTTTCATGTAAAAATACCTAGTTATTATTTTAAACGGCATCCCAAATTTCGAAATAACTTTTTAGTAGTAGATTTTTTGGTTTTCTAATATTAGTTACTTGCTCTCGAATGTACTAGCCACTAGTCTAAAATACTAGCTAGCCTAGTCCGCAAAAAAAGCAAATCTTGTTTTTTTTTCTGACATAAGCTAAACAAACCACAATTTTCAGGCAGTATTAGGTCATAATCTAAAAATGCTTACGAGCACATAAATAATATACGGGCGCTGTATGATAAATGGGAATAAAGCAGATAAACGAGATAGATATATCCTCTGTCTCGTGAAAGCTTGGTTTAGTCCCCCTGCTCCATCTATCTTAATAATAATCTCGTCCGTTATAAATCTTCTAAAACGATTCTTTTTTTTGCTCTCTATATTCGCATTGTTCGAAATTCATTGGAGTTCTTTGTCTTTTTCGGTAATATTGTCCTCGAAGAAAGGCTGGGATACTTACTCGATATTGGATTTTGTATATACTCGTACACATACTTGTATGACCTTTTACGTTTATTTTGCTGACCGCCTTCGAAAATTAAATTAAGTTTGACGGATATTTTTTGGAACAAGTGACCTTAATCCGTTAATGGGTCGCTATAATGTACTGGTCTCTCCCCTTCCTGATTATCGAAGAGGCCTAGATATATAATACATATTTACCTTAAACTTAAATATGTATCGTAGTAGTGGACTACCAGATAATCCAAAAGAGTAACCCACTGTTGGATCTGGTGTATTTCTTCATCACCGGCTCTGATGAAGAATTCGACACTTCTGCTTCAATGCGTGTGACCCATGTGCCGGTAGTCCTTATCTTGCCCAAGACCTCTGACACGGCAAACAACTGTCATGATACGGTACTATCCGGGGCAATGTAATGTGCTCGTCTAACTTTGAATTTCATGCAAGAATTCAAGAAATTTTGCCACTACCAGCTCCAATCAAGTTTACTGACATTGTTGTTGATCAAAGACTGCCGGTCACCAATCCATAGTCCGACCGCATCCGCAGTAGCTGAACTTCGATAATCACTTAGGATCATCGCAAGCTCCTAGGCTATAAGCGCTTAGATAAAAGCGTAGCTATGACGATAAATTTCACAGACATGCTATAACCAGGTCGCATCCCTCCAGATATATTTTACTATCAACGGTAATTTTTTAAAATCACATTATCCCTCGATAGATCGAGTAGAAAAAGTAGGATAAAATTTTATCGGAATATTAAACAGGCAATCTTTTGTGCAATAAATTACACCGTTTCATTCGGCTCGGCTCGTAATAAATGTAATTTTAATAATTTTAAAGGTGAAACGACCTTTCTGTAGTCAAAAATGTACAGCTAATTTTTTTTTTATGACACAAAGTATTTATGGAAAATAAAATTTTGTGGAGTTAATACGTAGTTACCGTTTCAAAATTAATAACACTTTTTCGTTTCAATGACAATACCCACTTTTCTTGTTTTTCGGAAATCTGTTGATAAAGTAAAAATACCAACATTACAAAAATAACATTAATCTGTTGTTTACTTACTTTAACAAATTACTTCTTTTGTCCAAAACGAATAAAACAAAAGGATATTAATTTATTTAAATAGTTACAAAAGAAGTTAAAACTTTTTTTACTACTTTAACGGAATTTCTATACTAATAAACTTGCTCTGTGAGACCAATCCATTTCCCAAATGAAAATAATGTATGATAACAACCTATATATAATAAAAGCTGTAAACATAGAAACATTATAACAGAAGAAGAATGCTTCCAAGAAAAAATCTATTACTTCTGTATGACCATTTATTTCTAGGAGATATTATCTTTTTTCTTATTATTATTTTACTAATTTTATCGACGAAATAGATATTACTATGAATACCCACACCCAAAGTACAGCTTTTTAGTGCTAAGGGATTTAATAAGACCCAAGATCACAGACGCACGATTTGTCGAAGCAAAACTAAAAAAACAATTAAAAATAATACGAAATTTACTACAAAACCCCAAACGAGTATAGAGATCATTATTTTAGACCTGTGATCTTTCACAATGTTTGCATTTTAGTAGTCTAATAGGTGTCGGCTATAATTAGGTTTTCCAATACAGCAACATAAATTATTCAAACAAGCTTCTCCGATCCTGATTAACATTGGAAGCCATCGGAACTATTAGAGCGAGTCTATTGATGAACCCTCAGGGGCCCTCTAGTGGCCGATCTAGATTTGGAACTAGTTCCAAAATTACGAGCTATTTACGGTTATAGCTGACACCATTTAACTTTTAATTAAGAAGCATCAATGTCATCTAAGTTTAATATTGTAGCTCACAAATAGCAATTTTACGAAAGAGCGACAGATTATGAAACGTGCATCTATTAGATTGCGTTTGCACATTTGGAAGTTTACCAATGTCATGTTATGTCGTACCAATATTTTTACTTCAGAGACGCAGAAAATTTTGTTTACTTCATCATTATCATCATCATTACAACCCATAACTGTCCCACTGCTGGGCTCGGGTCTCCTTACGCAATATTTTATTGTGATAAGAATAATCTTCAAAAACTAACACTATTGCTAAATGTGAATAATACATGTCTTTTTCTACGTTGATTAATCTTTTTACGTTGTTTAAGCTTAGATGCTTGTTTTATTCTATTCCGCAGAAAACTAATATCGCCAACCTGGTCCTACTGTACAACTTCAACGAAATTTCTTACTTTTTTGTCTCAACAGCTACAAATTTGGACAAAGTTATTCTAGCTTACGTCAACATCTATATCCTTCTTAAAACTACAGAATAACGTACAAATCGCGAAGTTGGGAAGTTGGATTTTGCTTACGTTACATTTTGAGGGTCTGTTCTAACAAGACACTTGATCTTCAAAACTGTTCCATCAACTTGTAGGGACTTGCTGTTCATTATCAGTTGCGTCAGTTATTATCGAAAGCGTATGACATTTCATGCTCTTTGACTTTAAGGAAACATCGGCAAAGAGTGGAGGTGATCTTGTTAAGGACTTGTTAAAGGTTAATGAACAACGCTTGTTGTTGAACACAGATTAACATCGATATTATCGTGAGTGAAAAAAGTTAAAGTTAATAAAAGATTTCGTATATTCATTATTTTATTATAATTTTATTTATTTGTCGACTTTTTGGACCATGCTCGCAGTTGGTTTACTTCGTCGATATAAGATCAACGCAAGTTGTAAAAAAAAATACCTGAGTATGAGCGGTTTTATACAACGAATGTATAACAATGTATAACGAAGAAGAAAACTAACACAGGACTAATAGTCGATCAACTCGTAACTACGAAGCCCTAAACTGCGCGTTACACAAATCACTTAGCGGTTTGACTATTTTTCGTGGTTATAATCTCATTATTTCCCAACGAGAAAATTCTATAATTGGTACTTACTTCAAAAGAAAATGATTATCTCAGAATGATCTAAAGAAACCTTAATCTGAAATAATTTAACACATTTTATTAAATTAAATTTGGCTCAATTAATAGGCTTAAGATGTCTTATTATCCATAATTATTTCAACATAAATTTTTATTTTTTGAACACGGAATGTAATAAAATTAAAGTAGGCTTTTATTTTTTTATCTCAGACAATTAAAAAGTAATTAGATTACTGGATTTACCTCACACAGAAGAAATAATAGAAGGGAGAAATATAAACGATGAAGAGCAGCTCTAACACTAGACTGCCGTTAAGAGGGACCTGGGTTTGTTTCCTAATGAAACAATAATTTGAATGATAATTTTAATATTATATTCTCAGTTGTCTAAGGTAGCCACGACACAGGGAATCCTATGGGTATGTATGGGGTCTTCGTTTAGCATTATCTTTTCTAAAATATTATCAAAGAGAAAATAATGATAGTATAAGAATTATTTTCCATAACAGAAGAGATCAACAAATACAAACGACAAAGAAGCACGTTCCTATAATGAAATCGATCGTCCCCAATCCGACTCATCTCATTTTCATTGTTTGCCATGAAAAGGAAATTAATTAGAGCTTATATGTAAATAAGTAAAACGTAGACGCGGAATGAAAAAATACATCTACATTATTGTACTGGCAAAAGCGGAATGGATATTAAAAATTTTAATGAGCATTCTGAACAATAGGCTTTACAGTTGCATTTCCATAGAAACATACTGTTCCTTTATCACGCGAAAGGAACAACGAAAGTAAGATAAAAATTTTAAAATTCGCTTCTTCGTTTCTCTTCTTTATCTTGTTTTAGATCGTGGTTTCGCCTAGAGGTGTTCGTTTTCTTAATTTGTTATTATGTTCTCAAATACGACGTGTTTTGATATCATTATTACCTTTTTAATTTTGTTTAGGTTCATTTTATCCGATTCAAATTATTCTTCATGTTGCACCGTTTCTGGATCAAATTAAACTTCGACTAAATTAACATCACTGTAGCTGAAATACGTATTTGTGTCCAATCCACTACCTACCTACCTACCTGAAATACACGAATCACTTCTCATAATTACATTTTAAAGCATACTCTAATAGCTAACCCCGTCTTTTGACAACCTTTGAGTAAAACAGTTACTATTATAACAATAGAATTATTAAATGGGCTACTAATCTTTGGTAGCAAAACTAACTTCCACTAAAAGTAGTTAATTTAGCGGTCCCTTTACTAATGTATTAACAAGTACTAATATTCTCAATCAAATCTATGGCCAAACAGGACCTAAATAAGTTCTAACAGCCATTCGATGCCGTCTACGTATATCATAAATACATAATTATCTGTTGAAGATAAATTTTCTTAGCGAAATAAATAACGATTTCAAATACCTGCCTACTTCAAATAACAGATAACCAGAGAATCCAATAAGCAACTAATCTTAAAGGCGAAGTCGAAGTTATAACTAGATTATGGAACTTCTATATTGGGATCTAAAGTGCGAAGACAGATGAGTCGTTAAAGGGTTTATGGCTTCGACATTTTGATACCAGACTTTAATCAATTTAGTTTTTGAAGTACAATTTGATGTACAGACGAACTATTTGAAACATTTGATTAACATTTGTAATTACTTTGAGCAGGTCGTATAATTGACGATAAGAATAATTCAATAGATACAGATAGTCGTACATCGATTTACAGAAAGGCAGGGTATTGTATCCATGACAAAGCCAAGGTAGGCTTTGGGGCTATGAGTGTGTGTAGCCTTATTTTATTGATAAAACTATAGCTTTAAATAAAATTCTATCATATGCGAGCTGCTCAATTCGAGGTATGCTAAAGTTATTAATATTTATTGAAGCGCTCGTAACACGGCAGTTTGCGTCGATTCTAAATGATCGATGAATTTAAACAACTATGTATGTGTTCGAAAAAAGATGAGTGACCGTTTGTGGCAAAAAAAATTGTTGCGATTTTGTGCATAAGGCAATAAGCTATACCGTATCTATCCGTTAAAGACATAACGTTATGTCAGATGCTTTCAAGCGGCGTAAAAATTTCCAACACTTGGGTAGGTTACTAACCTGTCTACCAATCAGCTGGAGCAACGTGGTAAAGCATGCTCATGACCTCCTCAGTGATGAGGAGATACCCATGCCCAATAGTGAATAATAAATGACTTGAGATGCTCCTCATACTGAGAGGAGACCTGAGCCTAGCAGTGGGACAATTATAAATAGCGATGATGATGCTGATAAATGGCTTGAGATCATAAAACCCCACAAAGCCAAGCGGCAGGATTAGTATTACAGCAAAACAATCTTGAGATGCGTAACATACTTAGATGAATAAACTTTGAATTTCAAGTGTATTTGAACAGAGTAACAAGATTCCGAACTTTTCAGTCGTGCCGTTTACAGAAAATGAATGTTCTGGATCTCACGTATGAATTCTTACGTAACTTTGATTTAGATCAATACTGTCTTACTGATAGATATGAGCTTGAAGCTATAAAACATTTCCCTATACTTAAAAGAAATAATAAATAAAAATTTATATCTATCATAAAAAAAAAAATGTTCTAGCTCCCTCATTAAAATTTCTAGTATCGTAAGTAGGATCAATTCTTGGTTGGCAACTAACCTGTGTACTGGTTTACACCCGAGTATGGTGAACTATGTTCTAGGAATTTACAGCTATTTGAAATAATACGTGGTCCGTAATAGGCAATTAATGAGGTAGAATATTACTGTGTTCAGCTATAATTATCTCAACTAGAAGACCTGCGCTGTATGCCACAATTCACGTATATGTTGTATTTCACGTATTGAGGTAATAATAATAATTTTGTCTATAGCTTCTAGCTTACTGTTGTACAGCTGTATAAGTCATGACTTTGTAATTGTTATTAATTTTATTGTAGGGAATGTAATATTAAATCGTCGAACAACTTGTTGCTTGGAGCGTTAAGCGACAACTTCATGCTTCATAAGTTTTGAATTTTCCATGTACCAAAGTAATTTGGATATTGGGAAAGTTTCAATTGATTACATAATATTAGGCGCTATTCAAGTGTAAGCAAAGAGGTATGGGAAAGGTAGTGGTGGTTTTTGACTTTATTAGAAGTATTTTTTGTAGGACAAATGCTTTTAGAACTATTGTTTTTTTTTTGTACGGTTATCATGCAGAGATTATTAATCGGATTCAAACTAAACATGGCCAGTTTACACGTTGACACTATCTGGGTGCATCTAGGTGAAAATTTTTACACTATTCTAGAAATAATGCAGGCAGAGAAAAAGAAATATCCAGGAAACTTAAATCTGTGTAAAATATGTTTTAAAACTATTAAATTTAGAAAATACTTTTTTAAAACGTTAAATTTTTTAATGACACACACAGACGTCAGATAGTAGACCATAATAACGTTATTTTCAACATCTGCCTGTCAGGGATATCAACCGAATCTATTGTTTATATTTAGTTTGGCATAAACAAAGCAGAATTCTACTACCTAATAATGTGTATTAATTTCCAATCTCAACTTCGAAGACATTTATATAGTTACATTCAGTCACATAAACATCTACTACTATTGTTCTATAACAGTATTGGGTTTAATTAACAGTAAATAATGTACAAAGTGAAGCGTCATTAAGACCTTGAGCGATATGTAAATGTCTCGTACTTGTCGGGAAGTAGGCGACTAATTCGGAACAAAGCCCCTAAGTAATGAAACATTCAAAACGCCTACATTAAAGAAATCGCTCGTCTTTTCTGCAAATGAAGATTTATTGAGTAGCTCAAGTGTAGTAGGGTATTTTTGTATTTGGGTCTCTCGTCAACGTTGAAAACTTGCCTTTCTGTCTGTCATAATTTTGGTATACAATGTTTTTTTTTCGGTATTAGTTCCTACTCATGAGGATTGTAGTAAATACAGAAATTAATAACGATTGTTGGGTTTAACATGCAGTTTTAATATTTATAATTATCTTAATATTTATAATTTATTGTCGAAACAAATCCACATATTACAATGTGTG
Source organism: Lerema accius (assembly GCA_001278395.1). NCBI lineage: Eukaryota > Metazoa > Arthropoda > Insecta > Lepidoptera > Hesperiidae > Lerema > Lerema accius. The sequence goes on along the minus strand of LGAG01001223.1, from coordinate 334,842 downwards.
GATCTATCCATACGCTTAAAACATTTCCCTTCTTCTAGCGCGGTCGGTTAAGAACACACGTAAAGATAAGCAGTCTTTGTTTTTCTGTTATGTATAGTTTTGTTAACCTTCCTTAAATCCCTCTCCAGAGACTAAGCCCTAGTATTAATTACTCGGGATAAATTGTATTAGTAATGTGGCTATCTCGAATAGAATAAATACATAATATACAACTTACGTAGTACATTATATAATACTATGTTTGAAAGCCAAAATATAGGCAATGCTCCAAAAGTATATCCGAGCATAGCTATATTACCTTTGCCAAACTTAGCACTTGAAATATGGTGCAGTATTTCATTTAATTTTACGTATATTTTATATGAAATATTCCACGTTGACAACCCAATGTGCTCATGTGGTCACCTCGGTGTTTAAATGAATAATTCATACAAATTTTAATAAAGCCATACAGTATGGCACAATTGCCAATTCGCCAATTTTGCGGCGGCATTCATGATGCGTGTAATAAGAATTATCAGATCGAACAGTAATTTTGTGGATTTTTGGATTTTGTGGACTGCTGGAGTTTATATTGACGCTTTCCACACACAAATGAAAGCAGTTCAGAGATTTGTTTAATAAAATCTAAGTCCGTTTTCGTAAGTTCATACATAATTTTACTCTACAAAAGTACTACTCAAGTTAGAGGTACTGATAAAGTTAATTTGCAATCTGATCATTTATTTTAACGTTTCCTATTATTTTAAATTCCTAAAATGTATTTTGTGTCCTAATTGTTGATATCGTTTATATGCGTGGCAAGTTTCCTCTTAATTCAAACAACGGTCAGCTCCTGACCAAAATAATATCCAAACAAGCTTTCACATTTACAATAATAGATTATAATAATTATTATTATTATTATCTTGCAATGTAGTATATTAGTTCCCTGAAATTGTTAGTAGTTTATATTTTTTATGTAATTTAAATTTTGAGGTTTTTTCAAATAATCATATATAAACATGAAGTTTATAAAACGCGTAATGATGATGAAATAAATGTAAGTACAGCAAAATTTCGAGAACGTATAATTATACATTTTACCAAAGTGAAGCAAAGTCGAGGTAGCAGTAGACTCAAAGTAGATACCAAGAATAGTACAAACCAAATAGACGAGCTCATTAGTGAAATACGTGATACTATATTTGGAAAATTAACTAGCTTTAAATTAGTTTTACATATTTGAAGACTGAGTTTAAATCTATGTCATTGTAGTCTGTTCTTTTGGGTATTAAATATAGGAACCTTACCAATTAGTAGACAACATTAATTTAACTTGAGATTTTTTTTTAATTACTTATTTACAAACATTTATTCTACAACTCCTTGAAAGAGATCGAATGCATGAACTAATTATAAAATATACATAATTTTCTCACAAGTGAAGTCACCTGAAAATCGAGACGACGATGAAACAGAATTTCAGATCATTTCCTCGGAATGGTTCAAATGTTTCTCCTCATTATACATCAGCGAACGCGATACGTTTTACTAATGCAGGCTTAGATAGCTCAAGCTTAAGAGACTTGCCTAATGGCGAAAGATAAGAGACTTTCTACAGGATGATATAAGATTCAATAATGAATGTTGCTTTTATGCTAATGAATCAATTTTAGTCCCTTACTTATTCGGCTTTGAAATTGATCAAGTAAAAATTATAAAATTAGAACCAGTCTTCATTACCAATAATTACGTATGCCACTTTCAACTCACTCTACTGTATGTTCACTTTTTGTGTCAATAAAACACTTCACAAATTACCACAAAGTTCTGTTTGATTACTCGTAACCTGAGAAAACTAGTTTTTGAGTTTGTGTATTCATGACACTATCGTTGAATTTTATCGTTTCTTTGTCAGACAGTAGTTGAATCTCGGAATGTTTCGTATTCATTAATTTTAATGACTCAGATCACTAGCAAAGTTGCATAATTTTTGCAGAACGTTTTACATAGCTTTGTGATGTATTACAATTTTAGGGTCAGTGCATATTGTTGTCTTTGTTATTTCTTTTCATTTTCACATTTCTTGTCTCGTTTCAGTCTCTCTTCGTTCCTTTTTATACCTATAGTTCCTGTTCTTATTGGAACTGCTTAAAGTGATTTTGTTTAAAAAATTATTTTCTTTATTGAATTAATGTTCTTTCTCTGCTTCACTTAAATTGATTAAAAAACTAATGAGTTCATTTAGTGATTCTATTCGTTAGGTTTATGAATTTAATATTAGAGAAGCTATAAGATTTTCGATAATTCTTGTTATGTTAAAGTATCTGTTATGAACTATTTGAAAGTAAGAATACACGATTGTATCGTGTCAACTTTGGAGACAGGAATTTAAAGTTGCCTCAAATGTTGAGCTAATTAATACTACTTTCTTGAGTTTTCTTTAGCGTCCGTAATCCAAGAATTTACTGTTGCCTTCGAAAACTGAATCTTCGTTGTTATTTTCTATGTATTTGATCTGTATTTAAACTCGAAACAACACAAGCACGAATAACTTCCAACTCCTTAAAACATCCATAACAAAGGAATTTTCGCCAGCGGTTTAACTTTGAGCTTAAACACTGTTTTTTGTTTGCTCCAAAATGAATAAATCAGCCTCGTTTCTCAACAGTTCGAACAATTTTAAAACAAATACTTAGATTTCAGCGAAAAGCATTCTAATTATAAATAGGTATATTCTGAGAAATGTTTTTATTTAAATTTTGGATGATTCTCATTAGTGTCCTAACTATAATGCTCTCTAAGATGCTTGTAAGCAAAATTAATTTCACAATGTTTTAACGAGGTATTATGTACTAGTCATCATGAGAATACAATAACATAGTAAGATGAAAGATATATGAAAGCGAATAATCTCTTCAAAACATTTAAATTGGATCAATCTCGTGATACGTGGTAGAAATATTTAACATTTAATTGGCAATGATAATCATCCAATAACCAGAGTTTAAGTTGTAGGGTATCCTTAACAAGCAAACATTGTAACGTATAAGTATTAAAAAAAAATCCGTTTACCAAATTGTGACGAGCGTGGAGTAGTTGAAGATGTAACATATCTTGATGGAGTGTGTCCGGAATTAAACATTTATAACTCTAAAATCTGAGGAATAGATTGTTAGATGTCGGCTATTTGAATAGCATTCTTGCTCGTCACATGTCGGAGAGTGCAAGAGATCTAGTCAAATTAGCTAAATTGTGTTTAAATTAGTTGTCTGTATATTTATTTTTGTTGTATTTTAAATTGTTTAACGAGACGATGTAGTCGCGCAACGACAAAGTCTCGGAATAATAGATAAATAAAAGGTATTTTAAAATCAGAATTAATCACATCCCTCATCATCTTTGATAAGGAGTATCTTTACAACATATGTCAATTTTTCCCACAAATTAATTTTACAAATTTCCGCACGTTTACAGTTTAAAACACATTAAACAACGTTCCCAATGTCATTTTGTACATTAGCAGGGAGTTTAATAAATTAAATTTGCGAAACCGGGAACTCGAAACTCAAACATTCTACCTGTATTAAGTACCTTGTTTTAACGTCAGCGTGAAACTAGAAAAGATAATTATTAGGGTTCCATAGTCTTCTGACTAGATAAATTTTTAATTAATGACGAGCCATAAACATTTTCAGACTAAAAAGTTATCGCTTTAAAATAACTATAACACTTGACACAACATCTGAGGAATGTATTAAATCAGAAATAATATTCCAAATAGCTGTTATATTAGCTAACAGCAAAGATGGCCTAGCACTCCGTATGTTTGTCACCCTAACTAAGATTGATTGAATGTTGCACCTCTTTTAAAAAGTTTATTCTTGTTTTGGTGAAGAAGAAAATCGAGACACGCATTTGGAGGTTCTTTTTTCTAGATTAAGTCTATATGTATATTAATCCACTCAACTACGAACTACATCGCTCTCAGTAAGACCAGTGTCTTACAAAATTCGTTCAAGACAAAGGCATACAGCGGCTGACTAAACAAATTACCCGACCGGGGCTCATACAAAGGGTTTAGAACCTAACATTTAAGAGTTTCCAGAGTAACATGAATAGGGAAGTTTTGTATTGTTGGTAACGGTGAGGAAAATGGAAAAGAAGGTAACGTTCTTGCTACTTACCAATTACGTATAGCAAGAATTGCTTCGTAATTCAACGTACTTGACGAACGTAACGTGTTTCTGATCAGCTTGCCTAATATTTTTACAAAAAACTAAATATCCCGCTTAGTAACGACTGAAGCCGTTGTTTTATGTCATTATAATTACAAAATCGTCGCTTGTTTCAGTAAACAACTTACAGTAATTAATGGCTTTGAAGCTGTTTGAGTTCTAGTAGGTAGGTAGCGTTTGTTTGATTATGTTGTCAAACATAAACCACAAGACGAACGCCAGAGGGAGCTAGCTTAGAATTCAGTTTGAAGGAAATTTAACCTGTACTTAAGTTCAATGTAAAATAAGATGGTACAAATATTTGTTAAGGAATGAAATTGCTTACTACAAACACATTAAAAAATAGAACTATGTATTTTTATCTAAATTAAAAGTTTGTTAAACAAAAAAATAATAACAAGAGGTTTATACAAAGCCCTATAGTATCCAAAATGATGATATCCGTTTACCAATTCTTGTGAAAAGAACTGTCTTTACAGTTCTTTGTTTCGGCAAAGTGGTAAAGTTTTCGTATTAAGAAGGTACGTCACTTTATTTTAACCGTCTTTTGAGTGGTAATAGAAGTTTGCAACTTGCCTTAAGCTTTATGTTAGATCCCATAGATCACATTTGTTTTTATTTAACATTAATTAATTATTTATAGTGTCGGTAATATCACTAATAATATAAAATGTATAATAGTTCTAGATCATCAATGCTTTTCACTAGATAAAAAGAATCATGCAAGTAAATTCCATGCAATACTAAGCAAAACTATGTACAAATGAAAACTATGAATATAGTCCTGACGTAAATAATAATAAGACAAAAAGATGTAATATCTATACCCTAATAAATATCGAGAGAGCTTAAACCGAAATCTTTACAAAACGTTTGAATCGTTTTCTGTAAACCCTACGACATGTCAACATCTATTCCACTCAATATTCTGCCCATTTGGTTTAAGATCCATCCCACGGTCAGCCTGAAAATCAGAAATATTATGCGTACAGTCCCAAGGAAGGGGTCCCACACTCCATTAGGGACTGATTTATTGCTCTCAGCTAAAAGGGTCTCACAAGGAACGATCCTTGGTCCCTATACCTATTATATGTATCACTTACATTAGCCGTATGGAAATTTTGCCTAGAAATATTATTTGCTGAGGTCATGTAAATAATATTTAATGTTGCTTTTTAGGGTATAAATTTTTCGCCAGATTCGTAGTAATTCTTTTTATTTTAGTATAATCAGTCCTTTTTGACGTCATTACTTTTGTGCTTAGATATAAGTACTTTACCAACGTGTACTCATTTGCATGCCCGTCATACGAACATTAAATTCGAAGATAATTATTATTGCTTTTGAAAACTGCACTTCATTGTATAATATCATTCAATTCGGCTGTTAAGCTACAACTCGTAATGCACTATCTTATTATCATACGGTCACTGCTTCTCTGAATTATTTTAATACAAAGCATTGCTCGGGAAGTTCGCATAATAGCAACCGAAACGCGATTTAAATTTCTCTACATGCTGCACCCAAAATATTTGTTGGGAGTCCAAGACAATACCTTTTGTTTACAACGTCCCATTCGAGTAAATTTTTCGAATTATGTGCACTTTTCCGCTGTGAATGGTAAACTTTATTTAAATCATCTAAATAAACAACGTTTAACAACTTCTTATTTAATTGTTCCGAAGCACGTAATCATTTAATTGCTTCATTGGTCCGTCAAAACCAACTGCTTGTTGAGTACCTTGTAAAACAACGGACATAAATATTCCACCAGATCCCCGTACTATATATTGCTAGGTTCTCCAACTTCCATTTTCTAACTGATGGTACTTTAGTAGTAATGTATGTTGATCACTATGTTTCAAGCCCACTTTATTAAATGTTCTCTTTTGCTTCTTGTCTTTGGCACATTGAAGATGTATTGGTGTTGCTTATGTCTATGGATAATGCTACGAGTACTTATAGTTATTGTTTGGCTTGTGGGGCGCCTTGGCTTAGGCTGTTAGCCCTGCAAGTATCTTTAAAAAATAAATAAATAAATAGTATCGCTTCAGCTTTTTCTTTGTATTTAAACAATATGTAGATTGTACATCTTTAGCGCTCTGTCTACGCTATTCCGTCGGACGGAATGCCCCTAATGGGCCATTCTCGCAAGATTGCTGTAATCGCTATACTCGGTACTTAAGATAAAGAAAGAACATGATCTTAGAAGGTTAAGTAAGGCTTTTTTATGTTTTACATTCCTACGCTTATTGCTCTGTAATTATTTACTCTTGTTGTTAACTCATTACATTATTAACAGTAAATGCTTACTATATTCAATAAATTGATGTAGAAGCATTTCACTATCTCAAGTTCGACTAATCTTTTATTGATCTACATCAGGTTCTAAAAATCTTCCAACTAGTCTATAGATGCTTTTAACCTAGACACAAGTATGAGTTAGTTCATAATCGATTGTTGGAATTGTGTAAGAAGACTGTGCACAAACCTTTTAAAAATTTCGTTGATATATTTTTCTTAATTTAATTTGTTTGAAAATTTGACTCTGGCGAAATAAAAGACTTCTTAAAAATTTTCACACTTGTCGAAAACATGAACCTTGGTAATAAGTTTCTAAATTTTTTTTAAATAAGTAAGCGAAGTAAACATGACCGAAGTGATTTAATAAGAGCTATTGACTTTTAACGGTCCTTGACAGGCTTTAAAGACTTTTTCAAGTTAAGAATTTAATTTTCTCACGTCTTTCTTGACCCGTATAAGTGTGTGTTGGAATGTAATGAAATTTAATTAAATTTGAAAATGAAGTTCATAAATTTTAATATGTACATATTACCTATTATTCGGCGGCTCTTTACTTATATTTTATTATTAAAGCAGATTAGTGGAATCATTCATCTAGAATTATTTTTCGTTTTTATTTGTATTTTGCAGATACGAGTACGTTACAGGTATTATTATATAAGTCCAAGTTTATGACGCTTTTAGAATGTAGATTGACTATTCAGATCCAAAATTGAAGGGCATCAACACTTCATCTTATTTAATCAACTGTTGAATTGATTTTAATCAACTATGTTAATTGAGCTCCACCATGAAAAGATGCGAAAGCAGCCACATATTCAGATGTGGCTAACGTTGCCAAACAAACCTTATCTTCAATTCCTTATCTATTTAAATTCCAGAAGCTTCAGAGCGTGAACTCAACCTAGAATGGCAGCGCTTGAATATAGTCTCTGACAATTTCAAATTCAAATTCAAATTCAAATTCTTTATTTGCGTAAATAAGGTTACAGAAGTTGGTCAGTAGATACAAAAGGTATAAGTCCTCTTATTTTACCATGTCGGCATGCAAAAATAAATAAGCTTTACGAAATAAATGATTGTCAGGCATTCAAATTCATTAAATTTGCTAAATTGAATCAGTCGGTTCTCCCGAATATGGGTTTGTGCACAGGTTGTAATATGCAATGTTAATTTTTTCGACGACCAACTTGTGCTGCTGAGACGAGATCGGTGGTACCAATGAGGTGTATCTTTAGAATAAAAACGCACATAACGGAAGAATTAAAGTGGTAGGATAATTAGAGCGACAAAGACAAAGATGTAGCGAACTCGTCTTCTTTTTTGGATTTCGCTTGGCACTAGACCAAACAGCTTAAATCAATGGCCATCGTCTTTTAAGGAATCCATCTGCTTTGCTAGGTATTTTCTTCTTCGACCCATTGATAATTATTATGATGGATTTGGATTACATTATTCAGTAATAAGTATTAATGTTTCTAGTACACATACGTGGAAATATCCATTCAAAGCCACTATATTGTGGTGACTTTTTGACTGGTGCAAGGAAACAGACCTGAGATGGTATATTGAAGATGGGGACAACTAAATACCACTGACTCGAAATCGACTTAGTGTTGACTAGAAAATATCCTATTTAAAACATTTTAAACTCATATGGTCAAAGTTACTACGATCGTAGACTCACCATAGATTTACTTGTTTTAAGTAAACACAATTTGTAACCTGTTCTAAGTGTCATTACAGGTGTCTTTGTAGTGATCCAAATTACTCCGATTTCAATTTAAATCGGATTGAAACCAGTGAAACTTACAAATAGGCATTCTGTCCTAGTCTTTACTTAATCCGTAGAATTAATTACATTTATTAATAATGGGGATCTGTCTCTAAAATTAGTTATGATGTGTCATTTTTAACTTAAATTTTGAACAACGGAATTCGTAATAAATATCTAATTATACAATTTCAATTAAGGTGTATTTACCAAAGTAATGTTGGCAACAGTAAAATTATTAATATTAAAATTTCTCCCGCTTACTCTTATCACTTTGCTCTCTTCGCACATTTCAACTTTAGTCTTGCAATTTGACGCAACCTCCGTTTATTGTGTATAAATGTCGTAGAAAGCTAGCTTTTGTGTGCACACCCAGCAATTCTTATATCATGCAAATAAAAACAAACACAAACGACTTGTCGTTTTCCGGCTGGGGCTTGACTGTCAGAACTTTCTTTCATTCTTCCTACTCTCTCTTTCTTGGCAAATCATCAGATCTGCCTATCTTTTTACTGTTTTCAATGAGCACCACTGACCGCTTACTTTGGTCTAGATCTTGTATTGTTTAGCGGTACCAATTACATTTTTTTCTAATGAATGTTTATTAGGTGTAGAACAAAGGATTTCTAAGTGATATAGACAAAATACTTAATGTTTAAATGAGACAACAACCAAAACATAAAATTGAGTTTAAATTGCAGGCTATTAATTATTTATTATACTGTTATTAATTTATATTAATAAAAGTTGTAGGTACATTTGTAAAGTACAGTGATCTTTTTAACACGGATAACTTAATTTTAGTAAATGTTGTCATAACCAGCTTATCAAAGGTTATCATTAGTGCTAATATTCCAATAGTAGAATGTTTTATAAGATTGATAAATTCACAAGCGGGAATATCCTATTTGTTATCTTAAACAAAATAGTTGCTTAAGGTTATCTTTATCTCAAAGTCAAGTGTAATATTAAATCATTAATGTACAACAGCTAGCGGACTGAAGATGTACTGTTTACTTATATCGTGTGTTCTATTGAGTATTACTGATTGGTCATTTGCTCAAAATCCCACTCCGACATTGTGTCAAAATGTATCAGGAAAATACTGCAGACCTCCTATTCCACGCAAGTACGGATCTCCTCACAATAATTATCGTGGAAGTGGCCAAATAGCACCTGTTCCACCCAGTCCTACTACAAATCCGACGCCATCAACTGGAAACGTTGATGAAGACCTCGTGCAAAATCTCATCGCAGCGGAGTCAGCCATTCGAAGATTCTGCCTCGAAAACTCAATTGGTGACGTAAAGGAAATTTATAGAAACGTCGACTATGTGCTTAATTATACCCTAGTGGGCCAAGAACAAAAGGATGTGAGTATTCAAATCAAGCATACAGTGATCGACGTCACTGTGAAGAATGCTGGAGTTACAATCGTGAGAGATATAAGAATTCTACCAAATATTGTAGATACTGGAAAGGCATCCTGGTCATTAGGAAGTAGTTTCTTAGAAGTGTATATACCATACGCTGTGCTTAATGCAAATAAGTTGGATAAATGTAACACTGTAAGCGAAACTTTAATAAAAGTCCCTGAAAGTACTTTTACGTACAGATTCGCTGATGGAGTTCAAGGCAATTTTCAACCAAATTTTGGATCTAACTTGTATATTAATCCTGATACAGACACAGCTAAAGTAACTAATAGACCAGATGTACAAGTAACTAATAGTCCAGTGGAAAATAACGATGGTATAGATGAAGCCATGAATACCATTTTTGGGTCTTCAGATAACCAACAATAAATTAACGATGTAAGTGTGTTTATGACATGGATAAAGGATAATAAGGACTGTGTTAGCGTTAGCAAAGAGATATTAACATAATACATTATCATAAGACCCACTGGGTTAATTTTGCATATTCATAAAAGATATTAATAGAATCTGTTTTACAGGATATGAATAAATTCTCGCAAAGTACGTAACAAAACTTTATGATGTTAGCAATACTAATGTTTTGTTATACAGAAGTATTCATCGTTTATTTACTAATAAACGTAATAACTTGTAGATAGTAATAAATTTCAAATCATTTTATTGCTTTTTAATTCTCAAACCACATCCTAAAAAGAATATCGATAATAACAGTGAATTACAACCTCTTTAATTGTGATTTGTGACGTAATAAAATAATCTCTTGTACTTTGCTAATGGCATAGTTCATAGTGGTCATACTTCATTTCTTACATCAATATTCGCACACAAGATTTACCTAACAGACATAAAATAATCGGTTTCTTCCTCCATTTTCTGTGAATCAATGAAGACATTATGGATAAGAAAATAGAATTGAATTTCCTTGCTGCCAAGGTATATCGTCGCCTTGGGCCATACAATTTACGATTCAATCAGTAATGCTAAAATTATGCTTGCAAACGGGACCTCGTATCGATGTCATAATTTAACATTTCATTTCAATAAATTTCTTACACGAAAATAAACGTAAAAAGTAACAAAAGCCGTATGAGGGTAAGTCACTATTTCAAATAAACATTAATATTTTCAAATTCAGACAATACAATGTTTATTACCAATTAAATTTGCTTTAGATAATTAGATGACAATATTACAAAAACATTTACATAAAATCGCGTACGTCAAATCACAAACGTACGTTACATTATAATGTTATGCCATTAATTCAATGTACCTACCTAAGCTATAATGGAATAAGTGATTCTTATGCTTGAGACGGTTCTTATTGAAACTCCTAAAAGGCCGGACCAAATTTATAAAATAATTGTCATAATTATATTCAAGAGGGATTAAACACAATATTAGATATTGAAGTCCGTCAAAGCAAAAATTGTCAAATTTGATGAGCATTTAATAAAGCTACATGAAAATGGAAGGTCGGAAGAACCCGATTTGGAAACCTAAGGTATCACCCAAACTGTAAGAGATAAAATATGTTGCAGAATAACTTCCGCCTCTGTTTCTGATAGGTATAATGATTATGTTTATCTTTATACTACATCAGATAAGAAAGACATACCTACTAATTATCAAGCTCGCAACAGAATTACTATACGTCGTTTATAGACTGAAAGACAAGGAGATATCGTGCTTCATGAAGACAAAGTAACCTAACTAACTTAAGTTAGCTATTTGAAACAACGATGTTACTACGAGTAACTCGACAACGTACGAGTACCTACATGATATCTTACATCAATATTACAGAATGCGACGAAAGTTTTGGTCTTACCCTTCACAGTTAGATCGTATCGAAATTGATTTTATACCCTGCAGCTATTATTTGAGCAAGTTCGAATTTTGCTGTAAATTGGATACGAAACGTGATCCAAATTCGTTTTTAATGTCAACTCGTGCGTGTTTTGTTTTTCTTTCCGACGTAATCAAAGGAAACTTGAGTATGACGTGTTCGACACAGTTCGTAAATAGATTTGAGGACTTGAAGGTTGATGAAAATATAATAATTCTTACTCAAAGCAGAACATCTTTTTTACGTGAAGTTTTTGGTATAATGTAAAATCGAAATAGAAAAACAAATCATAGAATAACAATAAAAAAAAACTAAGCAGACTTCAATAAAGTTAACTGGAAAGAAGAATATATCGGAATTCATACCTAAACTTGTTTTGAGGTCGGTTTTATTACCGACAGCCTTACGACCTCAAAAGTATTATGTAGATCCCTAATCCGTTACTTTGACGTACACACTGACAGATGACAGTTTGTGGATTTTAGACGGTTCAATGACTGTACGTTTCTTTCGAGGAGACTTACCAACATAATAATAATAATTACCATTAAGAAGATTCATAGAATTCGTTAAAAAAGTTTCATGATTTTTATTTCCGTTTTCAGTTGATATATGAATAGAACTTTTCTAACAAGAACTTTTATACTACTAATGAAGTTCAAAAAACTTAAATTAGTTCCAATGAACTTTTAATCACTTACAGACCTAAATACGACTTAATATCTAAGTATTAGATTCGTTAGAAGTTTATAACTTTTCGACGCCCTGATCTCTTAATTTTTCCAAACAATTTGTAAAAAGTTCAGGAACTTGGAATTGGTATGGTGAAGAAATTTATAGATTGTCTTTATACAAAATCATTGATAATTCTAACGGGGGAATTTGACAACAATAGACTAACAATTGATTAATTTATTATTAAAGATTTAAAGCGAATTTGACCCTGAAAATTAAACCCACAAATGTGCTAACAGTACACTTTAAAAGTTTAATATTAAATGGTTAGCCACCAAACGAATTTCATAATGATAATAATAAATCTCAGCTCAGAACCTCGTGAAAATTATGAAATTACTTTAATTTAAATTAAACTTAAACTTTCGCTTTAAGTCCAATGTTTTATTAAGGTCCCATTATAATGCTTGTTTATTGAGAATTATAACACGTTTTATCGCATTTAATAGTATTGTAATCTACAAATAGATATACAATACGTGTAAGTTTCAACTTTAGCCCCTTAAGAATAATGAACTTGTTAACAAGTTGTGATTTGGTATAGTTAAAATTTATGTGGTGAAAAATTTAGAAAGCGAAAATTTATGTTTTAAAATAAAACAAATCCTACAATAGAGGATATTATTGTCCTAAGAAATTGGCATTTTGCAACCAGTTTTGATTAGTTAGCATTTTGAGATTTTATTACTTCATTCAGGGACTGGAGCAGCGTGGTCAACCATCGTATATATGCCCAAGGCCTCCTTAGTGCTAAGGTTCTCTATTAGGTCATTAATAGAAGCCAATACACAACCATCTAGCACTTCCCATTGTACTCAAATTCCCAAAGTTTCTCCGAGACTTCCAATCAATTCAATTACGAACGTTTCAGATACCTCGGATCAAATTAATCGTGGATAATTTATTCGATTCTTGTTAGAAAGTTCTTCAGCTTTCATAAGGTTTCATGAAAAATTCATTCTATTATCCCTAAACCCTTTATATTTTTGTCTTGCAGGTTTATTGTTTGAAAATTAATACGCTTCTCTGCCCAGTGATTTGAAAGATTCCCAATTTTTTGAATTGGGTCGAATTCTGTGGATGTTATTAATTTTTACAAGTATTTGGAATTAGTCATCGACTTATCATTATATTTTGTAAAGGATATTAAGAACAACCTGAATGTCTTTATATCATTTGTCCTTTGACTAACTTTGCTTCTTGCGGGGGCACGTTTAATAATGCGTAATCATTTAAGATACAATTCCGTTGAACGCGACACACGGATAAGTTAGCGACAGACGACGACGACTTTGCTACGATGACGACTCAAAGTATAACTTTGCAGTATTTTTAAAGGTGCGATTTGACGAAACGCTCATTACGACACCATAGCTAACAGTAAACTCAGAATTTTATTGTAATACATGTTTTACATAATTATTAACAACTTACATAACGAACATCAGACATTTATTGATATAAAATACAATAAAAGATATTTTAAACCGATCTTTTGCATAATTACAATAAATTCAGTTATTACCTCACTGATACTTCATCTTATTGGAATTCCTAGGGCTTCCTAATATCTGTCCTAGTGACCTAGTGTACTAGTAAACTGAACTGAATATACACCACATGAATCTCAGATTCCCGTTTAGTAGTTATACAACACCCAATATTGTACGGCTATTAACCCCACATATTTTTCGCGTACGGCATTCCCTGATTAAATACCTCTTGCTCGCTGAAATGTGCCAGCTAGTCTTTAAGCAATTCAGTGGAAAATTTCATTACATTGAACATCATTAATATATACGAGTATGTTACACTTATCGTATATTAATATGGGAAGGGAAATTATATGAGTAGGAGATTTTATATACTTAAAATGTTATGGATAAGAAAAGAAATACACATACATACATACCTATTTCATTAGCAGATCCTACATAGTTTGACAGATTATAACTTAAGAGGTGTTAGACTTGTAACAATTATAGGGAAGACATTTATAATGATTGCCAACAGTAATGACGTCATAGTTACGTCATCGGAATTTCATTTTTAAACCTATGGAAGTAAAGACTACAATCGCATAGAAGGGAGTCTTACCTCAACAAGACATGTATGAATTGTTGTTATAAATTGTCAGCAGTTCAACTACTCGTATATAGTTGAAGGATAATTCCCGCTCACAGAACTTGAAAGGCAAGCATATTATGTCCCATTCAAGTGCAAATTGCAAATAGAACATTCAGTGTACTAGATAATTCTGGTTCACTCACCGAGTGTCAAACGGTTCTATTCTATAAAGTGCTACGTATTCATAAATTACGAGTACCTATGTTATTTACTGATCCAGCAACGATATTATGTCATAATGCAGACACGTAGAAGTTTGAAATTTGGCAAAGTTAAAGTTTACACGGAGAAGAAATGCACAAACCTAAATTTTATTAACAAAACCGAACGCAAACTACCCCAATACTTATACACGTCACACACAACTTAAATAGCAGGCCCTGTTGACAGATAGTTGACGTTGACATTCAGCCAAAAAGGGATATCAAAAAAATAGTAATAGTAATAATTATAAATTCTTGACATAATATAAGCCTATCCTACTATCCTACTAATATTATAAATGTGAAAGTTTT
>LGAG01001223.1:292627-309673 GCA_001278395.1 Lerema accius | reverse complement strand
TGGGAGAACTATTCCGCTTTAAATGATCTAACAAAATGTCCGCGACAGTATATGTCTATCTTTTAAGACAAACTCACTAGAAACATTTTTATGGTAATTAAATTTGGTCGAAAATAATATTTGTATAATGTGTAAGTCCTCCACGCTCTAACCGTTAAACGGATTAAGCTGAAACTTGGCACACAGATAGTTTGCATTCAGGAATAGGACATATGATAGATTGTATCCTGATTATAGGTTCCCTTGGGATAAATGCAATATATTTTTAACTACTCTTCCGCGTGCGAAGCCGTGGCCGTCGTCTAGTTATTGATATAATCCAGTGAAGTTGGCGGCACATCGCTTTCCTCCCACTCTGTCTTAATATTCTATTTCATTCATTCTGGTTAGTAACCGAAAATCCGTGTTTAACAGTAACTACTGATTCCTTCAAAGTAACGGAACCCATACGTTTAGGGGTACCTAAAGTAGCAGTAACATTTTAAACCTGTTAACAGAATATTACAATTTTAACAGGTTAACCGTTTTAACACGTTAACCGTTTTAACAGGTTAACAGATTAACAGGTTATCCGTTTTAACAGGTTAACAGATCAACAGGTTAACCGTTTATATCGGTTATCCTTTTTAAATGGGTTTTCCGATCTCTGGTTTCGATGTTGTCTATCGTACAAAATATCGTTGTATAATTTTCTGAGTGTATCGCATTTAAATTTTATTTACTTATACCTATGAAAAGTATAATTTGTATAATTTTAATGTGTATGACCATTTCTTTGGCAGGCTCTACAGCCCTCACAGCTTGACAAACAACATGTTACGTATCATTAGATACTTCTTAATTGCAAGAGTGGCCCCCCAACCCAAAAAAAACGACCGGGTTTATTTGTTTTTCTATGAATTTACTTTGACTTTCTAAATATTGTAAAAAAAAGTGATTTACGTACAATTGTAAACCAAGTTACTATGTTGGCGTCCATGTCAACTAAGTAGTATAATTACGTAACAGAATAAACTTTAAGCAATTATTATGAATTGTTGAGACTTTCTTTACCAAATCTTTATTTAATTTCTTTCCGCCTCGGTAATCTTTGTCATTTATTTCTGTTTTGTCTGTTTCTTTATCTTAAAAAGTATGTTTCAATACTAGAGTGATACTAAATTTCTCGTTTCAATTGCAATCGAGAGAGAAACTTGTCTTTGCCAAATATTACTCTGTAATTTAGAACTACCATTACTTTTAAACGTCAATAATTTACACATCAAAATAATTAGTTTATTCGCTGACTCGTTTTAGCAACATTGCTTCCGCCACATTTCTTTGCCTGATAAAATAAAATAATGTTAGACTAGATGTCCTAAGACTGTGTACTCGATTAGAGTGTCCGAAAGTATAATGTCAATAAAAATAATACCAATGCGTTTGTCCCCAGGTTGTACGGACAACACGAATGGGGTGGGCCACGATGGAGTATCAGAGTTGGACTACACTGACGTCGATCTGGGGCTAACCCAGCGTGGCCCACGCTTCGACATCGCCTACTCCAAGAACGTCACAGCGCTAGTGGGCAAGACTGCCCAACTAAACTGCAGAGTACACGACTTAGGGAATAGGACGGTGAGTTTTGACGTGAAAATAGGCAATTCATACGTAAAAGTGAAACCTTAAAAAAATTGGCTTCAAGATAATGAGACGAATGTAATGACACGTACAAAATACCGAGTTGAAAGAATTTGCTCATTCCATTTCTTTATTTTGGTTTTATTGACAGATGTCATTGCATTCAAAACAGTATTTAACACTTGAAAAAATAGTACTATTAACATGATAATAGATGGCGCTAGTAAGAAACTCGTGGAGCCATCTAGTATTCAAGTAGAAACACTGTATTCTTATCTCATTTTCTCTCTCGTAATTTATTTGTCTGTCTCTTTTTACCGTCGTAGTTTCGTTTCATCGATTTTCAAATAACCGATGCTAAAGAAGTTTTCACTTCAAAAGGTTAAAGGGTTCCCTAACAACGTGCTAACGTGAGTGAAGAAACCTTTGATGTTCTGAATTGAATTTATATGTCTAACGATTCAATCGCCAAGAATACGAGTAGCCTATAAACTGTTTTTGGAATAAGAATATTGATAGGCAATTGACTTTGCCGACCAGTCCACGATCTGTTGTTAGACATAATGGGTTATGGTTCAAATTCTACCACGCAGCAGATCCCGTAATTAAATGAGTCACATGTTAAAGTGATGTGTTTTTTAAAATTTTGATGTCGGTCTCATACAAAAAAAATATTGTATTAGAGCAACCAAAGTAAGCCTTCAAAGTGTGAGATTTGCTAGTATTATACTTAAGTAATATAGTGTACAAAAGTAAGTAAAACAGTGTGGAATGTCGACTACCAAAAATATCGCACGTGAGGTAGTTTAAACGATGCATCGTCAATCCTAAACTCGAAAAGAATAAGAGGAATTTCAGAGATATTTGCAAATGTAGCAACTCGACAGCGCTTGAAAATTTACGATTTTATTCAGCAGGTCAGGATTTTGAAACTGTGCTAAGGATTGGGGCTGAAATTTAGTTCGTGTCCTACTATAAATAGCTTTGAATTTAAATTTATAGGTTCCTTCAGTCTTCATTAACTTTTATTACTACAAGAGGACCCGTTCCGTAGTCGAAAATCGACCATAACTCATTATATCAAACAATAAATGTATACCAGTTCGATATACTAGCCTAGAATAAAAGGAATGACAACTGTTTATCAACGGGTCCTTCCTTTGAGCTATATTTATTATGTCTAATTTTGTATGTTTTGCTTTAAATAAAAAATAATAATGTTTAATTAATAACATTAAAAAAAAAACATTTGTTTCCCATTAAACCAAATTTGAAACTCGTACATGTCTGCTTCATTCTTAAAATGGTATCCAAAATCGAACCCTTTGGGCCTATAGTGTGTAGATAGTATAGCATGCGGTGTTCATTAATAGAAGGAGTAGGAGAGGACCTAACGTCAACAATTAATAATCCATGTGTAATTTTGTATCGTATATTGGTGTCAAAAACAAACAAGATATGTGTATACATAAATCGATATGAAATTATTTATTCACGAATCACTACTTTCCCTTAGCCAAGGAACACATCTAAACCTGGAGGTAGGATAGTATGGATACTATCCTTCGTTACGGCCCTTCTAATTAAATATTGTTTTGTATTAAAGAGGCCGTCAGTACAGCCCTGAATAGTTAATCCCTGAGAACCATTTGGAATGAAGTCCCATTGAACTGGACTCGTTCTTTTATCCCTAATCCGCTTAGGGGTGTGATTTTAGGATTATTACACAAACACTCGCAATAATACTTTATATAAATACAGGGGATATTTTTGTCTGTGGTTGTCATAACATGTTTTTTTCTTCTGGATATTAGGGCTATACAAAAAGTTTGAGAGTTGATTATAATGCTGCATAAGTATTATGAATGTCTCCTATAAATAAATATCTTTAAACGTTAATATAACATAATATTTTATATAATTATTCGTAATCCCGCATCATAGACAACACAAATAAATACCCAGGCCAAGAACGGTTTATACTCATGATTCAAATATCTGTCTCGCTGGAAAACGAACTCGGGACTCTTTGAACTGAAGTCTGGCGTGGTAATCATTGTAGGACCGATGTCACCTATTATTTAGTTAGATATGACATGTGTCCTTCCCTTCTCCCACTCTTGGCAAAGTTTGATTTTAAGTCTAAAAAATACGTTAGCTGTACCGATAATGAATTTTAAAGTTTCTCATTTTTGTCTTCTGCAAGAATGTTTGTTACTTAATCTAGTCATCGCACAAATCATTTATTTTTATTTAGGAAGGGTATTCTGTTAATAATATTTAACTCTTAACCCGATCGGCTCTAAACCCGACAACAAGACGACCTGCCGTGACGGTGCTGATAATTATGAATGTCATTCGCCATCCGCGTTGACTCTTTTATCCCCTAAACATGGAGTCAATTGCAGTCCTCTTAAATAGTTGGAAATTGCCTACACTTCAAAGTCAAAAAAAAATTTTAAATGTCATAATTTTTTCTCAGGTGTCATGGATAAGGCATCGAGATATACACTTGTTGACGTCAGGCAGGATGACGTACACCTCGGACCAGAGGTTCATCAGCGTCCACAATCCTCATACAGAGGACTGGATACTAAAGGTCAGTGACATATAAACATACCATACACACAGATGATGACGCGTACTAAAACTATAGTAACCACGGAACAAAGAATTAACTAAAAGCTGCATGTAGACGTGGCCCTGAAGGTGCAAGTAGGAACAATTGTTACGAGCTATATAGTGTGTTAGATTTAATTTAATTTAAATTTTTGTTCTTGACGAATCATTGCGAAGGTAATATAATGTGTGTAATTAATTGTGTAAGTTTAGCGACTCTGCGTTTCATAGAAAATTCGTAAGTTTCTGCTTCCATCTGTATGTATACAGATACATTCCTTGTTCCGTGATAGTGACACAATAATGTCTATAATATACACATATGCACACGTATTGAAATAATCACCGATTATATACGTACCCACACGTATAAGCACAATTATACAACTCTTAATATCATGCTTACAATAAACACACACACATATTCAAACCTACACACAAGCACACCAAAACATTCATAAATTAAACGGAAACATAAATTGCATTTTGAAGTCAAAAATCAAGACTCAGTTTCTTAGAGAATGTTTTTACAAGAAACCTGTAAAAAGTCACCTTTAACTTGAACGTTATTGGTTTTCTTACATCAATATTCGGCAGGCTTGTGTTGCGAAATTATGACTCTACAAGTATATCTGAAATTCTCAACGGGGAATATGTTGAGATTGAGAATATAAGGCAATCCTAAAATATTGCTATGACACAATATGGTAGGTAAGTCAATCGCCAAAATATTCGCCCTGTAAAAACATTAAAGAAAATTCTTTCTTATATCTCTCTTCTTGACAGAATTATACTAATCTGCTGTCGCTGAACTTACTATAATAATAACCTTTCTTGTCGATTTTTACCAGAATAATCTATAGATATCCGATTTCCAAACGACGAGACGATTTCCAAATTGGAGGTAGGGGTACATTCTATCTCATATAACCAAAGAACGGTTCTAAAAGATATTTCTTGGGAAAAAGTGGTAAAAAATTATACCTACTTTTGGGATTTCAATTATTGTACTTTAGGGATTTTTTGCGTTTCATGCTCACCGAGTTAAGAGTTTCAAAACTCTTTAAAAAATGACTTAATTTCTAGAAATTTGCTTTGCAGCTTGAGAGAGTCTAAGTACTATTCCCTACCTGGTACCAGATATTCAAAGTCAATCCGCCACCTATACCCCAAACGATTAGCATAGAAAAAAGTCAAATTTACTCGCATACAATACTACTATACCATGTCAATGCAAACTACTATATCATTAATGAACATAAACTTCCACAGATAAGGTTCCCACAGCGCCGAGACTCCGGCATCTACGAGTGCCAAGTGGGAACAACGCCACCTATAGGTCACCGGATGTACCTCTCCGTCGTCGGTAAATTACTTTATTACTATCCCAGCTTCGCATGACGTAGGCAAATGTATTTTGTCTCCGAAGTACATTTTAGTACATCGTCTTGTGGTGTAGCTTCGAATGTAGGTTGTAAAATAGACCTAGCCTGAATTTATCTTCCACAATAGACTCGGTGTGGTATACTAGCGATTTGCAAGTTGAAAACGAAGCGAGGTTGGATCGAGTTTGGCATGAGTTTACAAAGATTTTTCAGTACCTAAATGTGTAAATAATTTGTAACGATAACATAACTCCGCCTTTATGAAATGTGTTGTAACCGATAGTTTTAACAAAATCTGCATTTCATTAACTCAATTTGATTCATCTTTGGTTGCTTATATAAATTTAGTATTTTATCATTAGTATTCCTAAAGTTACAGAAACTTGAATGCTATCAGTATTTAATAAATACTTTCGAATTCAAAATTACAGAACATAGATACACAACCTCAAAAGTCAGGTTGATGTGCGTTCCCTCTAAGAAGTCCTTACAACTTCGATCACAACTCGTTGCGCTCTCGAAGTAAACTCACTTTTATTTCAATTTGCTTTCGCATAGCCAATACTATTAGGCGGTATTTGGGGTAGCCGAAATATACGTTGAGTTAGTAGGTATACAGTTTTTTTTTCTCTCATCTCTCATCTCGTGGTTTTACTTCGACTGTAGGCTGTAAATAATCCCAGTCGGAATATGCCTCGCACGTAGACTGAGGGTCGATCCTGCGAGCCTCACTATTCAGCAATAAAGTCTAGTGTGTAATATACTCATGGTTCTTAATAAAATAAAAGTAATATTCTTTTTGCCTTCAATGATGTCTGCTTAATACGTAGTCCGATTGTTGACTGAAAAGACTTTTAGGATCAAATCCTCCTTTTGTGCGTTTGATACGAAATAATAAAGAAATCTGTCTCCACACGATTATCCAAAAATATATGATTGTTATTTTACCTTAAGTATATTACGATAAGGGTTTTAGATGATCAAATACGATGTAATATTTATAAATTTTCCATATCATATATCACAGACCTTACATTCAATAAATAGCGTGAATTTAAGCGGATATTTTTGTATTAATATCGGATCAACTTTTTGTGTTCAATTACAAATAAATATACACTATCTATCTTTGAATACTACCCGATTATTAATAGTTTAAAATACTTTTTTTTCACAAGAAAAAAAAAGCTTGACAACAATCCCACCTATGGTAAATGGCAATGTTTTCTAAGATGTTGAGCATACTAACTTAGAAGAAACCTATTCACTCTTGACTTGAAGACATTCTCATTATAATAAACGGTAATATCATCTAATAATTTAAGTACCTGAAAAGCTTGTACCCTAGCTCTATTCTGTCAGGGAAATAATTCAAATTTACAATTATTATATCTACTCCAGACAGTATTTGAATTCAGGGGCCCTACTCACACAAAGATCACTTAGGCAACATCGAGAGTAATTAAATGTAGGTAATTACTTGCGTCGTCAAACCTTTATAATAAAGTCAAATGATAAGGAAATGACTCGTCAAAAAGTAATTACTTCAAGAAACTTTATGACAAGTAATATGGAAACTTGCCAAGAAAAAAATTAACCTTTTATAACAAGAAAAGTTCTAGTTAAAATATTCGTTTTTAATTATCACTGTGCTGAAATGTTGTATTGAGGGAAATTAATATTACGTTTTTCGATATTCAATGATGTTCAATATTATTCTTGTTTTATAAATATTTGCTTTTCTTTACACCCTATGTATTTACGTGTGTTGTATGCAGTTGAATTGATAATACATTAATTCAATACTACATTTTAATATGCTTCTGTTTTAAAAGTTATAACTGCTCTTAATTTGCTGTCGGGTACATATAGGTAGGTGGAGTATGCTCTAGATCTTAGTTAGAAAGAGAAAAAAGAAAGAGAGATGGCCCAATAGTGGGCCATTAACCGCAACCAAACATCTTCCTCTCATATAAAATTTAAATATCATGTATTCCATAATATTCCCATTTGACAATATCGTCTACGCATTTAATATGAATTACATTCGGTCTCGTTTATTTATACAAACTATCTAACATTCAAGAGCGTATAACGTTAACAAACACTATCCGACTAAATTAAATTGAAACTAACGATGTACGGCTTCAAAGCCTTCAAACTAACTTCGAATTATTGCCGAATACAAATAACTGTGAGGTTGTTTGGTGAAGATATTAAAACGTAGTGAAACTTTATAGATTGTTTGAACTCTGAAGGGCAGATGAAAAAGATGTGTGATCTGAAGAAAAGGTCGTCGATTTCTGTTTATTAGATACCTAACTGCGTAAGAAGCGTGATGATTTTAGAAAGTATGTATTTATATACGAATATGTATGTATGTGCGTATCTACATTTATTGTTACTCTCTAAACCTTAAACGCCTTTCATCAACGGATTTTTTCATACTAGTTTTCTGTTTTTCTTTTAATGACTAGTTAGACTAGCCTCAAAATTAATAAAATAACTGATTTCTTTCATACTTACTCAACTTATAAACTTTCCCTGGACTTCCACAAATAATTCAAAACCAAAATTAGCCGAATCTGTCCATCGGTTCTCAAGTTATAGGGAGACAAACAAACAGCAATTGATTTTTATATGTAAGAAGATAACTAGTTATTTAACGTAATGAGTCATGGTAAAATTTCGACCACAGACCAGGTCCTAGTTATAAAACTGTGTGGTTATCTATGTTCAAAGTTTCACAGGCAAAATTGTTGGTAACACATAGTATTACATCTACACCGTAGTACTGCGTATCTAATAAAGAAGCGTGTGGATGACGTCAAAGAACGTAAAATGAAAAGGATCATCCCAGCTAATAAGGTGGGCACATCACACGAATTTGCCTTTCTTTGAAGATTGTTGTATAAAAACTTGCTCCGAAACCCTTCTTAGTTGGCAAAATATGAATACTTTTATAACGCGACTAAAGAATTTCTGCAACTTTTTTACGTAGAACACTTTTAGGGTTTCATGCGCGAAGAGTTACAACTGGATCGTATATTGTACTACTGCCTATTGTTCCCGCTCCGATTGTCTTAAAGCGTTTTGTCTTTAAACGTATTATATTTTGCACCTTTATTCTAGTGATTTCTCAAAAATCATTTATTCATGTCGGTATCAACGATGCACATATACACGGCAATTTTTTTTCAATCCACCCCCGTTTCGTAAAGGTGCTATGGAAGAAAAGAAAGGGGAAAGAAACTCCACCGACACATCTTTTTAAAAAAAGAATAACAATAACAACTAATCATTTTAATTTTAATTGCAAAATTTCGTATAACCTGAGTGGAATCGGTTGCATAGCTGTTCATTCCCATGCGTCTTTGTCATTTATATATTTATCTGCGCTATAATAACCCTTAATAATTATAGGCAAATCTATTCTTAATACATAATTAGTCTATGCCTTAACAATATTGTAAAATCTATAAGTTGCTTTAATAGCGCATCATTATCATCACCCATAACTGTCCCACTGCTGGACTCTGGTCTCATAGTATGAGAGGGTATAGGCCATAGTCCGCCACGCTAGCCAAGTGCAGATTGGCAGACTTCACACACCTTACCAACTTTATGGAGAACTAGTTACCTAGCTAGCTACCAGTTAACACAAATTACTAATGTGTTAGTTCACGCGAGCCTACGTGTAACTGTACCATGTTTGTGCCCAAGCAGAACCGCTGACGACGATCCTGGGGGGTCCGGAGCTGTTCATCAACATGGGCAGCACTATCAACCTGACGTGCGTGGTGCAGCACTCCCCGGAGCCACCTCCAGCGATACGCTGGACTCATAACGATGAGGTAACTACTTAATGTACTTTATCTATACAAGTAAATAAAATTATAGTGTCTGTTTGTAATATTAAAACAGTCGCTTTTTACTATAGCTGGGCCATTACAAACGTGACATACTTATACGGTACACATGCCAAAATAACATTTTTTTACATTTTTGTCTGTCTGTCTGTCTGTTTGATCCGGCTAATCTCAGAAATGGCTGGACCAATTTTGACGGGACTTTTTTACGATCTGACAATTATATCACCGAGTACGCTTTCCCGAGAAATGTACCGGGAAACGTTATCATTTGTTATTACGTTGTTTTTCTGTACTACGCTTCTTTGTTCCGAAGACTGCGTCTATATATTTTTTGGTCTGTGGTATAAGGTTAGCACAGAAAATCAGTAGTCATGGTTTCCCGCTAATCCATAACACAATAATGCTGAATGCTGACCTGTTTCATAACTAGCTAATATTAGTCGTAGGCTGCGTCTTAACTTATGCAACTTTTTGTTACGGCGAATTAAACAATTTCTTTCTTTCTTTGTTACATACCATCACTGGATGACATTTAAACAGATCCAACAAAGCTACAGACAGTTTTATTCGCTGGCAAGGACTGGTTCTGGCATTGCGTCAACTAACGAGTTCCTTGTAAATATAGGGGTTGTCTTTGAAAGTAGGACGGCGTTCTTTGCGGCTTTGATTGCGTAATTAGATGGTAATGGGCGTGAAGGTAGTGAATACAAAATAAGTTTGTTATTGTTTCGCAATTTGCATTACATTTACAATGCGTCTTTGTGCGTAAAAGACTCCGCGAGTGTTTTTGAGGCAACGGAGTTCTGTTGCTGCCAAGTTTCGCGTCAGTTTTTGTAATGATATCGTGTATTGTAATTTTTTTAAATCGTTGATATGATAAAGTAATATAAGAATATTACAGGAAATAAGTTATAAAATCATTATTTTGAAAAGCATTTCGACAGTACGTGTTCGCGCGAATACATTACGAATTTACGAACTTTCAATTAAGGCAAACCTTCGCCGAATTCCACAAGTGTAGCCGTAGCATAAAAATGGGTTAATTAATACATTTAGTACAGAATTAATTGCATTCGCTGGTTAAAAATTAATTACTTACGCATTACTTATGATAGTAAATAATTTATCTTTTTTATGCAAATTTTTCAATTATAGAACCGTTTTATTTTTAAATTTCGAATTAAATTTAAACAAAAATATATCGCTTTATCATCCTGTCACATAAATCCATCCAATCACGAAAACTTTTACGATTTACGTACAACCTCTGTCCTGTCTACAATTTTTATTCTATCTGAATGACTCCGAAAATCATTTAACCGTCTAGCAATCTATAATGTAAAGATATATTACGTGAAGGGACCCATTTTAAGTATAATTCAGGTACCTACGTATGACTTTTAGATTTGCCATGGATAAGAAATGCACATAACTAAATTATGAGTCATAATTACACATTGAATTTATAAATGACTTACGTAGTCATCCCTATTTCTAAAGTGCCTTTGACAGCCTCTTGAGGAGTGTAAATTTTACTTTTACATTTCTCATTTTACTAGCAACTTGAAGTCAAAGTTGACACACTTTTATCCTCACAAAGAGTGTATTTAACTTTTCTTCCTTCGTAAAACAAATAGTTGCGGACAGTGCAAATCCTTCAACATCAAGTGTGTACACAGTTTAAAAACTGGCTTAGTGCAAGTCGGATTCACGTAGGGTTCCGTACCATCATCTATAAAAAAATCACGTTTGTCGATAAAATAGTTTTAGTGTTAACCCCCTTAATTATTTTTATTTTTAGTATTTGTTGTTATAGCGTTAACGGAAATACATAATTTGTAAAAATTTCAGCTTTCTAGCTGTCCCGGTTTATGGGTACAGCCTGCTGAAAGACAAACAGACAGACAGACAAACACACAGACAGACAGACAAGGGAGGCTTAGTAATAGGGTTCCGTTTTTACCTTTTGCGGTACGGAAACCCAAAAAGTGAATAGTCTTTGTAATCTGTACTCCTCTATCATAAGCGTTGTGTCGTAGTGTGCCCTCTTTCCTCGCAGTGTCTTTACTAAAACTGTCACCTCATGCTACAGTGTGTGGAGTGGACATTTAGTAGTGGCTCGAGTTCCTTTAAGATTTGGTTGGTTTCTGAATATTTTTTATTTAACTTCTGTTTTGAATCTTGTCATAAGGTGATGCTTAAAACTTAGTCCATTGTCCAACGTTACAATAGAAGTATGATAATAAAATAAATGATAATCCTTTTCTCGTAGGAGATAAACTACGACTCGCCCCGCGGCGGCGTGTCGGTGATCACGGAGAAAGGAGAGACGACCACGTCTCATCTGCTGGTGCAGAAGGCGAGGTCAACAGACTCTGGGAGGTACACCTGCGCACCAGCCAATGCCAATCCCAAGTCCGTGCTTGTCCACGTTCTCAGTGGTAAGTACCACAATATAGAGAGACGAACGCTAGCAATAAATGGATTGCTATAAACAGTCAATACCAGCAGCTTGAAGCAGATAACGTCCGTGATTGTATGAACCGACTGCTTTTACGTGATCGTGGAGAGCGGTCGGACCGCAAGCAAATACTTTTTTAATTTCCATCAACTTATACGTTAAAATACCTCGGTCGCCAATTTTTTTTTAATACCTCCTTCACTAATTTATAACGATTTTTTTTTCGTAATTCATACTCGCTAATCGAAGTGAGTCCACTTTGGCGTCCAGTAAATCATCCAATAACGTTAATATCATCTAAGAAATCATCCAATAAGCGTCCAATAACGTAGGCAGAATCGGGCAAGGTCATTTACGTATATCATCCCCTTAACTGACAGCGTTGTTTTTCTTCTGCAGGAGAGCACCCAGCAGCCATGCAGCATGGTGGTCAGCTTCGGCTTCAGTACCCACTGTCAGCGGCCCTCCTCAGCGTCATCGTCACCCTCATGGGCTGCTAGTACAGACAAACGACCATCCTTTTATATGTAATGTCCCTTTCAATAGAAATTAGCAATGAATTTATTGATAAAAAGATTTGGTCCGAAATATCAATGACTACAATACGTCTTTTTCTAATAATGGTTTTGTTAAGGTGTTTAAGAAAGGTAGTAAAAATAGATGACGTTCTAAAAAATCTCTAGGTAACCAAGTAATAAATAATGAAAGTAAAATAATCAGTCACTTTTTGGGCTATCTGGTATTGTCAGAAAAAAAATAAGTTATTATACACTCATAATCTTTTACTAGGATTTCCTGTGCAATGGGTACATTATTAAAATTTAGGCCTTATTGGGAATCGAATTCAGGACCTGTTGAACGATAGTCCCGCAAGGTATCTATTTCGCCATAGGGGTAAGCCCTTGAAAATCAAATCGTTGCTAAATTCTATTAAAAGAGATAATAAGTAGCATGGTAAGCATACAATTGTGCATCGCTAGTGATGAAAAAGGAATGTAGCTCGCAGTATGGTGTTCAAATTATTTAATCTTCAACCAAATATATTTTACAAAAAATACATGCAGGCCCCAATGAAAAATGATGACGAAAAAATTATCACTTACACCTCATAATATCTGACTGGATTTATTTTCTAAAAAAAATCGTTTAATTCAACTCAAAATAGAAATTTTAACAATAAGTTTAGGTCGATTTAGAAGTAAATTTTTCACTCGTTTGAGCCCTACTCGGGCTACATTAACTATATTTTTATACATAATACCATCTGCAAGCTACATTTCTTTTATTAATAATATTATATAGATAATATTTAATTGTAAGCAAATAATATACTGATATTGTTACACTGAGGTATTTCAGTTCCAAGTCAGGAGATCTCTATAAAGGTAAGTCCATATTGTTAATTAATATTCATACTAAGGGTGCGTTTATAACAAATTTTATAACGTATACTATGAAAGTTAGTATAATAATTTCAAGTTTAATTTAAATTCAATTGCAATCGAGTGTATAAAGAACTTTTACAGACATATTTTGTATAATTTAAATCATTATGACATGTAGAAATCGTTTTTTCACGTTTGCTTCTATTTTAGCGAGTAAAATTTTATTTTGCTACTTGTAATTCTAATGAAAAATGGCGTTAGCTATTATAGTTATCTATCAAACTTAGATGTAATCTGAGTTAAAATGTATATATCTTACGAAATAATTAAATATTATTATGAAACAACTTCTAAATGTATAGTAAAATTATATTGTAAACGTTTTAATAAATATCACAGTTTATGCGTTATAACTTTGTCATATAAGTATAAATGAAGACATTGATATTTTATGCTATACAGAATTCGTAAAAATACTTTAATTCAAGTTTTTTTAAAGTAAGAATGAGGCGGCAAATAACTATGGTAAAGACGATAAGGACGCATGCGTTGTAGTGCCAGACACTTTTTTATTTGTTTACTAAAAACGTAACATACATTCGCATACAATATTTATGATATTGACATCACCAATGTGGTAAATGCTATTTACATTACATAAGTCGCGTAATCGCAACAAAATAAAACAATGTGGACGGACCTTTATAGTCGGACAAAAAAGTGAGATCTTAAAAAGTTGTTCGGTCTAAAATTCGTCAGCTTTGTTCTCAGAGAGGAGCTTTCAAGATAAGTGTTTCAAGTGATTTCAAGATTTCACGAAGTATGTCTCAATGGGAATTTTAAAAGTGCACTTTCATTGCATCACACTTGTACTATAAGTGTATTGTATTCGATACGTGCTTGAGCAATATGATATGAAACGAATGCAATTTGGGAGCCATGAATGTTTAGTCAACGTACCTGTACAAAACGCATTTAAATCTATATAAAATATGTAATTCGAACCATATGAGAATGATATTTATTCATCAATGAGTCTTCTTACATTTCAAATAAATGTAATTATTTAATCGAAGAGTGAGTGTTGAAAGGATTTCAAATGCTCTAGTAAATTTATTGTTTTAAACATTAATTATAAATCGAATATTCTAAACATTTCCAGTTATTTCTAATACACAGGAAAATTTTGCGACCAAAAATTTTTATTTGAATTAATAGTTAAAAGCTTAAACAATAAACTAGTTCGTTATTCAAATTTTTTTACAGGTGTTTTGAAACGAGGTTAATTACATTGACTTTACCTACACATTTTAATAAATTAATTATTTTTTTCTATCAACGTGCACTTAAGCTTTAAAAAAATATTATTGTTAAGTTTATTTCATTTTATTCAGTCGAAAATCTCAAAACGTCTGTGGGAGAACTTTAAATATTGAAAATCCATTATTGAAAAAAAAAAGAAAATTCCTTTGCAAAGTATTTCAATGAAAATATAATTTAAAATATAAATCAATTTCAAGAAGACATATTGGAACTTCATGAAATTGCTAGTATTATTGTCAAAAGCAAATTTACTTTTATAAAAACCCTAGAACTGTATTCGGTCTATTGTTAAATCATTTCTTCTTTTTATTACTTACGAGCTGAGACTTTCAAGAGGTTTCTTTAGATCAATGACAGCGTAGCGGCTCAAAGAAATTTGAATCAATTATTTTAAAAAGGCTTCTATAGGAAAATTACTACTGTAAGCAGTGAAATGCTTGAAATATTTTATCTCCAGATTTAAGGGTTACTTACATCACCAATTAGGTGTTTTAAAATTGTATTGTTAGCTATAGACTAACTGGGCTACTAATATTTACTAAAGGTATATCCTCTAGTACTACTAATACTAAAATATCTGACCCTTTACTAACAAATTACTGACTAATATTCTCATTAAAATCTATCACTAACAGGACACCTATAACCTAACCTAACGAACCTAACCAATAACCTAACGGCCCCTATAATCCCACTTGAAGATTGTTACGATGCCCATGGGCGGCAGGGGTTGGTGGCATTGTCAGCTCGTTTGCTATCTTACAACCATAAAGAAATTTACCTTCCTAATGTTTACTTCCTTACTTCCTTCATACTTCCTACTGTTTTATTCTGCAAACCGAACTCCTTTGTAATTTACATTTTTAACTTTTTATAGTTTTTGTTTTAGATTAAACCACATACATATTTTTACCTGATTTTCAAAATTCTCCCTGACCGCTCATACTCTTCACAGTTAACCATGAATAGGCTAGACTAGACTGCACCAATCATATTCAAGAATTTGACACTGAAAATTTACATATTCCTGTAAGATTATCTGAATATTATAGCAATTAAATAAAGAAGGCATAAACGCGGCCGAATACCTAGTGATCCATAATTTTGTTACGAAAAAGTTTCACGAGCTATTTCTGTCTTCGGAAACATTTTGATCTGTTATAAAAGATATATTTTTATCTGTTATAAAAGATATATTTTTATCTGTTATAAAAGATATAATTTGTAAGTCGTTAAAGTTTCTTAACTTAGTATTAACTTCACGACTTATATAAAGTTGTCTATCTGATCAACTGATTTCGTCCAAAACTCGAGGCAAAAAGATTAATTACAATGGATTCTACTCAAGAATTCTATAATGAATTATACATTAAAGATGATACCTTATTGCTTTTACATAAAGCCGCCTTTTGGCCGATTAATCGGTTATCTTTTACGTCCTTGCGTTAATCATTATTATTTATTGTTGTTTCTCGGTCCTTGAAGTCTTGTATCGTTAAATTTACAACCTTTTTATGTTGGAATAAAGTCGTTTATTTAATAAGACATGACGCGGGTACTAAGCAGCTAAGTAGAACAATAAACAGTCGTTTAATACGATTAAACATCACATTCCGTTAAGCATTGTTTCATTTAATAAAGATAATTATGCTTTGTTGGGTCAGTGACCTCTAATTTATAAGAACTTGTGTAAAGTGAAGGTCGGCCTTTCATGTAAAATTGCCAATGGAGTAAGTAATAAAGAAAGTATTTAGTCGACGTTTATCAAAACTGATAGGTGAATAACAAAATACTTTTTTACAGTTCTAGTATGTAAATAGTTTGATTAAATTAGTTTGATTTTACAACATGTTGACCTTAATACGACTGCACCAAATCAATATAGTATCTGTCCTATGATTAGAGAGCCTCTTGATAATTTTCAACCAATTTGAATATCACAACTTGACCCTACTGAAAACTACTCTACAATTTTAATAAAAACTACACACTCGAATGCTGTTTGTTTTTCAAATTTAAATTAAATCCCATTATTATGTTATCGAGAAATCGTGCTACGAAAATAATATTCATAAAACTCAACCGACATTGAACGTATGTTTTCATGCGAATGAGTACAAAAAATTCGGAATTTAACTAAATAGCCTGAAATACGCTTTGTGAATACATTACCTTCTGTTTTCGAACTTGTTTAAATAGTATTCGTTATTCCGAATAATTTTGATTATAATATTATGGAAATCTCTATCAGCTTAAAATCATTAGTAGATTTTTTTTAATTATCTATACTATAATAAAACAGTAAAATAAATTTGTCTGTACATTGAGTATATCTACCAAAAACTAATCTAGAGTGACTCAAAAACAGTAACTGAGTACGA
>LGAG01001223.1:253370-269028 GCA_001278395.1 Lerema accius | reverse complement strand
ATACTTCGTCGTCCTAGTATCTTCGGCGCAGTGATTCGGCGGCGGCTACGGCCTCTCTATGGCATTATTTTATCGATATAATTTTTTCAGAAAAGCACGTCGCTGCCCTCGAGGAAGTTCGCTATCATACATGGCGCTTACCATTACTGGAGAGAAAGGGATTCCAACCTATGACTGACGTTAGTTCATGGCGTTGTGACCTCCAAGTGTTGCTCTCCACAAGAGCGTGTACCGGTCCAGTGTTCAGCATTAGCATACTAATAACCTACTGGAAGCTGAAGTCAGAGCCCGAGGAGGCAATACCGGATACTAAAAATTAAGTGATATGTAAATTATACTAGGTATAATTTGTTGTACACGAAATTAGAAATGGTATATTGATTCTATCTTATAATTTAGATGAAAGCTGATATTTATAATTTACTAATAAAGCTGACATAACACAGTGGGTAATAATTTTTAAATTCCTAATTTGCTACAGATTAAAAAATTTAGTTGAAAAGAGTGATACTTACTTTCGCAGGCCAGGGTATTTTATATTTCATCATGTTGGTTTTTTATGATTTCAATTTAATCAGTCTTAACAAGAATTTATGTTTTTAAATATTAAAAAGAATTTGATTTTTGTCTCTGTCGTTATGATTTTAAACAACCTTATTATTTTTATTGTGTTATCATTTTTGTTATTGTCTTGTAATAGAATACAGTATCAGTTTTTATAAATATGCTTTAAATGTTCATTATATTGTTTTCAAAGATACTGACCATTTAGTATGTGTTATGTCTATTAAAAAAATTAAGAATTTCATCCTTTATAATATTTCCTTCTTATAACCTGCAATTTGTCCATATATTATAGTTATACGTACGTAAATGTTTAACTGATGTATTTGTTATAGCCATATACAATGGAATAAGACTCATATTTTTCAGTGTATATTGTTGTAACTACCATATACTACAGTTGACGCCACTTAAACTCCGCGGTATAGTGTTGTAAAGCTGAGATACAATAACTGGCGCAGCCTATACTCCGTAGTAAAATATTGTATGAACAATATCTCAGAAAATAAACATATTTTCTTAAATTATCTTCCATCATAGTTAAGAATGCTATAAGTTACAAATATATTCCAAATTTCATAAGGATACAAAGATAAATGCAGTTTTTACGCCAATTTGAATCTTTAAAATGCTCTCCTGTAAAATTGCGATTTTGGAGATACAACAACTTACGTAGGAGGGGTCGATGTTATGAGACGCGTCATTAGGTTAAAAGCGGCCAAGACAGGACAGTCACTTCAAGGGGTTGGTTTTCCGTTGGGAAATCACAGTACTCTGACCTATGTTTGCATGCTCAACTAGTCAACGATTTACGCAGCTAAACGTATTGGGAATGTCAAGAAAATAACGTTATAGAGGTTGAAAATTGTCTATTAGTGGTATAGGAGTTATAGCTATATCTCAAGTTATCTTCGCGAGTATATATAGACATTATATACTTATAATAATGTAAGTCAATTTGTATCGATACAAACGCGCATTGTTCGTCGGTAGCGGGTTTAAAAATTAGTATGCAAAGAGTCTAACATACTTATGAGGAAGGAAGAGGGGTGCCTTGATTTTAAATTATTTACAATCATCTTAAATAACGGCTCGGAACTTTAAAAAAATTACGGTATATTATATTACATTATGAAATACAAAAAATACGGTTTACGAAAAGGTAACCACCGGTACGCGAAAACAGTAGAATTACATGGAATAGTTAAAAACTATTTACACTCTGACAATCTGAGAAAAGGATTCCCGTATTGTTGACGGCGCGGATTTAAATGAAACGTCACGAACACCCACGACTCGGATGAAAGCAGTCATATCAAATGTCTTCCCCAGTCGGGAATCGAACTAAAGCATTGTCACTGACAATAAAATATTCATTTTATTTTAACTTTAAAACCTATTGTAAACAATAGGAAAACTTGTCGATCTAAGGCACTCCCTTTATCATTTAAACTTTGGCTTAAAATTAAATGTATTTGTAAGCATTTTTTATTTAATGCTTGGTGCATTTCTTCTCCATAAAAACTTTAAATTATGCTTAATCTCAAACATGTACATCCCTAGCCATATTTTTAAAAATAAGTACCCAAAATAAACCCTTTACGCATTAATATACACCTGGAAATTGGATATTCAAATGTTGCTGGATCCTATTGAAAGGGGCTATACGTTATGTAGGTAATGAAAAAGTCATTAGGTTGAAAGCAACCAAGTCAGGCAACGGGACCACTCGACCGATTTGATCCGCAGGGAAATCACGTCACCGATGTTTGCGCATTCAATAATCATGGTCCTCAACGGGCACGTAAACTCTTTATTAAATGGCATTGACTTTTACTCAGTTTCTTGTTAAGATTATTCATGGCAAGTGACGTTAGTATAGTCTTGGATGCTAGAATGTAGCCACCTTACAATTTTTCTGACCTTATTTATGACCTTCAGGCAGCCTGCCTTTAAGATAACATACTCTATCCATTTTAAACATTTAAATATCAAATTACAAGGTGATATAATTCAGATAGTGTAGGCGTGGCCGCATGGGCTCAGATATTTTTAATGCCTGAAATATAAAAGTAATGTTAGCTATTAATTAAGCAAAAATTTAAGATGAGTCGTATTTAATGTCCAGGATCAATCGTTAAGGGTTTTGAATGTACTATGAAATCCTAAAACAATTTTTTTCTATTAAACAATTATTGTACTCGTACCTAGTCTTTGAAATACCTTACCCCTATGGCGTATTTGTAATTTTTTTGTCCTGAAAAAAAATTAGAAGTTGGCAGCCTTATATTCATGCAATACTAGACAACGCGCGCGGCTTCGCTTGCGGAAAAGTAGTTTGACAAAATATTACATTCAACCTAGGGGAACCTATAATCGGGATAAAGTCTAAGCTATGTCCTATTCCTGGATGCGAATTATCAGTGCACCAAGTTTCAGCTTAACCCGTTCAATGGTTAGAGCGTGAAGCACTTACAAACATTCAAATTTAAAAACATCTTTTCAAACTTTTACATTGATAATATTAGTTGGATAGGATTTTATCGTGTACCATGTGTTGATGTCGCCTGTATGTATTGACCTTTATTCATGACATTCATAATAGGTCCTTCACTCCCAAAAATCCACTGACCCAGCTCGATGGTAAACAACATTCAAACTTAGATAAGGTTATATATAATATATATGGAGATAAGGTTATATATAAGGTTATAGGTCCCAAAGTCGAGCAAAGTCGATATTCAGCAGATAAATTAACTAGTACATGAACGATCACGTCGAGACGAGATCGAAACGTTTCCAGTTGTTTTTACTCTAGGGAAATTTGCCCTTCGTTGCCACAGAGTGTGGACATCGCAAATAATCTTGGTTTACTTTACTGACATCTCTACTGCATTCGCGAATCGTAAGATGAATAAGCAGTGATAGCCTAGTGGTTTCAACGTTGCTCTCCCGAACGGGAGATCCTGGATTCATATCCCACGGCACGCACCTCGGATTCAAAAAGTTATGTGCATATTAGAAAGCTATTATCATTGGTTCTTTGAAGGAAAACATTGTGACGAAACCTGTATACTTGAGAGTTCTCCATTTTTAAAGATGTGTGAAGTCTGCCAATCCGTACTTGGCCAGCGTGGTGGACTATGGCCTGTACCCCTCACAGAGGAATCCCGAGCCCAGCAGTGGGACAGTTTTGGGTAGTAATGATGAAGCTGAATAAGCAGTGATAGCCTTGTGGTTTCAACGTTGGCACGAACCTCTAAGTCAAAAAATGATGTGCGTATTAGAAACTAATTATCGTAGTAGAAGGGGCAACTAAGGGACAATCGTATTTTACTTCGGACATTCGTACGAATCTATCAAAAATGTCTCCGAAATCAGATAAAATAATAATCAATAAAAAAAATCCGGCTGCGAAAAATTGGGGCTGGGTTAAAAAAAAAACTTTTATGACCAATAACACCTAACACGTTGAAACCCGTCAAGCCGTTCAGGCTGGAGAGCATACCAAAAATGGACATACATACATACTCGTACATACATACCCTCGTAAAACTTTACCCTCGGCTAATTGAGATAAAAAACGAAATCACTCAACAGTACATTACCGGTACAACTTCCCACAGTATTACCACTTTGCAAGTTCTCTCAGCAAGAATAACGAGTGGAATGTATTAATGGTTACGCTCCAATGACCACGTGTGACCTACTAAGGAAAGTGAGACCACCTGACTCCCTCCCACAGCTATACATCACGTATCAGAGCTTCCCCTTTCAATAAATCTTCCCTTCCGCCACTTCTAGGTACTACAAATCGCTGGTGAAGCGTTAGATAAAACAAAACTCTATTTTGCTTTAGAAAAGTAGTGTTTAAAATGATCTTGAAAATTTTTTTTACCAGTTACAAGGAGGTTGATATATTAATGATAAAGATGCTTGGATATGAGTAGTTCTGCATCCAGTTCCGTTCAGGTTAGAATATAAATTTTGTAAAAAATGGTATAGTATTGTATAATTATTATTATTATTTTTAAAGACATGCGGGGGAGTTTCTTTTCCCCGTTTCTTCTCCTCCACAAAGCACCTTTACGAAACGGGAGTAGATTAAAAGATGACGTGCATACGTTTAGTGTATCATTGATACTTATATGAATAAATGATTTTGAATTTGAATTTGATGTTATTCGAACGAAATGTATGTATGTACGTCTTATACACGTTCTACAGCATAAACAGCAGTTTGCATTGCGGGAATGACATTGGCTATAATATATTATTAGAAGGAGGATTCATTCATTTTCAAAACTAACACTATCAACGTCATTGTCTGAGCACGTAAGATTATTGGCAGAACTATGAAGGGCAGAACTGTGATTGTTAAGTGGATTAACCTTTACTTTGGCCGAGACGTATTAGACCATCAAGTGCATCGCTGATGGGTCTACCTTGGCGTATCGTTTGGTAATTCAAACTAGAAGCAACTTGGTGAGTTGCATAGACCATTCTTCCTTCAATTACAATATTTTATATTTTATTACGCTCCTAACCCCCAAAAATTTTACCAGGGAATTTTTATGTTTTTTAACGGTAATTCCAGGACTAATATTGAGAAAACTCCATCACTTTTTTCAAACTTAACTAAGTATATTAAATTGTATAAACAATTGAATAAAGGATAATTTTAAACAAAGTAACTAATTCACAAAGGCTATCACCAAAATTAGTCGTTAAGGCAATTTTATATTTATTCGACGAAATGAAGTTACATTTCGGAACAGAAATATGAATAAAATATAACAGGGATTTTTCAACAATTTCATATTTTGTCAGAGTCGGGGCCGCAGTTAGAAAGCACGTGCGGCCAAACGGAACTGTTTATTTGCCGCGTACGTGCTTGCCGCATGTTGCCCTAAATATTATTGTTATTTACACAAACAAATTCTAAAGCAGAAGATTCAATTGAAATTCGGATAATCGTGATACGAATATTGCTTATTAATTGGGTAGATTCGATGTTATAGTCAAGAGAAAATAAGTGTGGTCATCATTTTATTTTTGATAGCAATCGCCCACGTAATTTTCCCGTTTTCTCTCCTATTCGTCTTAGGGTCAGCTCACACCGAGACGCGACGGGACGCAACGCGGTTTCATTTCGACACCAGCTATTTATACTACGCTAACTCATAAAAGCGTACTTTACAGGAGAGGCATTTAAAGGGAAAAACGTAATAACTTTTATATTATCTTAGATACATTTTTGAAATTTGGTATCCTTATTAGTTTATTTATTTATTACAATTCCTCATATTTAATTTTCCTTAATTATTTATACTTTTTAATTTAGTGGCAGTTAGCCTTATACACACATCATTTGTCAATAAGATTTTACATATTATACAGGTCTAACTAATGTTAGCGTAGTGTATTATGGGAGATAATAGTGCTAAATAAGTGTTAATTTTGTTGCGTTCCAATAATGCTTTTAGATTAAATTGTGCATAAAATAAAACCATGGATTTCTATGTATATTTACAATTAAACATGTACATTGAAAAACTAGTTAAGATACCATCTATAAATTAATTATGATACGTTCTTACATAAGATTTTACAACGTCACAGTCGCTAAGTAGCCCATTTTACAAACGCACATTAAATACGTGAACGTTCTATACTACGCTAAGTAAGTGTTAGCGTAGTACTGCACGGAATTTAGGGTAAGCGGCTCAAATTTTCAATAAATACGTAACTTATTACACTACATACTTTGACAAACATTTAAATCTTTAATTACTCATTAATCTTACCTCTTTTGACATTTTGAAGCGGTATATCACTTTTTTTACTAACACTCCTCAATGAATATTCTTCGTTTTTTGCTAAATCCACTAAATATTTCGCTCGTTTCCGTGACATTTCGGTAATAATAAAATAACACTAAAGATATTATACAAAACTTGTAAGATCACACAATTAATTAGGGTTTACTCAAAAAGCTTTAAACAAACAAGCGGTGCGTCCCCTCCCCGCACATACCCCGCTAATAACAGTTGGCGTAATATAGATCGTGTGATTTCAAAAAGTACATTTACTTAGCGTTGTATTACATTTTTAACTTCGTTATTTTTGCACATTTCTTCACAATTTTTATTTTACAAATAAAACACCACATTTTAAGCACTTTGACGTAAAAAAACGATTTTGCGAAAAATTGAGTTAGCGTAGTATAAATTGTTGGTGTCGATTTATGTATTTGATGGCGCTACGCAGCGCACAGCCGCGAGGTGCCTCGCGGCGTCGCGAGTCACATCTTAAAATCGTACCATCAACGACGCCCAGCACCGATTTTGCATGCCGCGCGTCATCGCTAGTCGCGATATGTCGCGCTGCGCCGCGTGGCGTATCGTGGTGCAGCGCTGCGCAGCGCAACGTATCTGAATTCTCGCCATCACAATGTGTATCGTTTCGTGTAGTAAATAAAGTATATTTTGAGTCGCTCTATGTAAAATCTGCGCGCAGCGTCGCGTCGCGTCGCGTCGCGTCTCGGTGTGAGCTGACCCTTAGTGTGCATATAACCTTCCTCGATAAATGAAGTATCTGACACAAATTTTTCAAATCGGTCCAGTAGTTCCTGAGATAAGCGCGTTCAAACAAACTCTTCAGCTTTATATTATTAGCGTAGATGTGAATACGTTTTTTAATTTTCTACCATACAGGGGCAATCCTAAACCTAATAACAAAATCAGGGAATACAGTTTGGAGTTGTAGTTTCGAATCTGTCGTCTACATCCAAAATTAAATTATACCACTGGATAGCTAAAGGATCAAAGAATTAATTATAATAAGCGTAAATAGTAAAAATCATGGACGGAGGAGGGGGAACCACTAAGTCACGTGATAATAATAGACATTATTCATATATTATATTGCTCTGTGAATATACGCTAATATTTTATGTGATACTCATGATAATGATATTGCTTTATGAATATACGCAATTATATGTTATGTGATTATTATATGTGATACTTAGTGTTATCGAGATATCAACGATATTTGATATCGGTTACCGTTACCGAGTGACGATTGCCGATGGACTGTCTAAATGTAAATCAACTTTATATTATCATCAACATTTGTATCCTGAACATATTCGTAGGTATTATGGAGATGTAGGCAGGCGATTGGACAAAGGACCTATGTGTCATATATTTTTGGTGTGTACCTTGTACCTGACTACATATTGTCGGTGCTAAAAAACACATCACGCACAATGCTTAAAAAAGATATATTGGTTTTTTAACAGGTTTTTGTTTGACTACAATTACACCTGAAGATAAGTGGTAATGTCTTGGATAGCAAAGGGCATTAATAGAAGAAAAGCCTATTCAATTGTTACGCCCGCGATGGAAAGGAATCCATTCATGTCATGAATGAAATCAGGGGAGAAAGGAGGCCTCTACTCGTGTCAGGCAGTTGTATTTCGGGCCAGCCTGATCAGCTACCACCACGATGTCGCATGAACAATGCGGTCTACCACAGCTTGTGCCAAGGAATCTAATAATAAAGGACCCCACAATACAAAATGGTAATGTCCCCGGCATTTGTAACCAATTGTTTCGGTATTCTATCCACGTCTGTACATTGCGCCTTGCAAATCCAGTTTGTTCTGCACGTAGCCGATATCACGTCGGTGACTGCGTGGTCGACGAGATGCGATCTGCACGCTGCGGATACGGATACGGATACGGATATTGTATCCGTCGCGTTGCATTGTCGCAAAATATGTATATTTCGAATACTGCATTGCAGCTCTATAACCGGGTGGATTCGATTTTGTAGTCAAA
Organism: Lerema accius; assembly: GCA_001278395.1. Lineage (NCBI taxonomy): Eukaryota > Metazoa > Arthropoda > Insecta > Lepidoptera > Hesperiidae > Lerema > Lerema accius. The sequence continues at coordinate 260,617 of LGAG01001223.1, read as the reverse complement.
AGGAAGTGTGGTCAGCATCTTAGATTTTCATTTACGCGTATCATCCTGTAGGTTGCGAAACATATTTTTTTTTTACATATACCTATTCCTATACCTATTATTACCTACTAATAACAAAACTGTAATGGCATCAGGTCTGTACTGTTGTCATTTATGTAGGTTTCATTATGCAGACCAAAACAATCTCTTTCTGATTTTTTACATATTTAAATAGATAATTTTAATTAAGATACTTAGTTGACATATTCCATTAAGTAGTCCATATTTTTAAGTACATATTTTCACCTCTAAATCCATGTTAACGATACCCATATGAAGTGAGTATTTTAATCCGCAGCTCCAGTTACCAGTTACGTAGATAAAACGAAGCGAGATCCGTGCCGATAGCTCAGCTCCCAGGATTACTGCTTCATCGTTTAATTAAACAAGTATGCAAACTAAAAACAAGTTGTAACCTGTTGTATGCCTATCATGATCCTCTTGGACAGGTGTTCAAAGCTCGAATTATAAAAGGAAGGGCAAGAATGAATGACTGAATTTATTTGTCATAGTACAGGTAGGTACCTACTTATTAGATTTTAAGGTTACATAGTGACCCATTATACTATTCCGTTCTAGCGTACAAATATTAATCAGCATCAAAAAACAAACACACATTTGCTACATAATTACATTAAATATTAAGATCATGTCAACTTGCTAATATAGTACTATGTCATAACTTCAAAATAAAATTATAAAATATAGTTTGTCATTAAAAAATCCTAATCCTAAAACACAAAATAACAAATGTGTTGAATTATGGGTAGTTGAAAACATTACATGAGGTATGAAATGAAGTGCTCATAGCCCAAGTTTGGTAAATCCTAAGTGGTCGATGCAGATAAGCAACTACTAGGTTGGTGTCTGTATGAATTGACCGCTAGTGATAAAAATCTGGTGCGTTTTCATGCTCGGATGGTACGGTTAAAATAGTATAATGCCATTTGTTGTCGTTAGGTGACAGTCGTTAAACCATGTTGGAGGATCTTCCGGGATATAAAAATTCCGAGTTGGCCAATAACCTTTCCGCCAATCCGCTTAATAGAACTCATGTTTAGTAGTGACCGTTGATGGGTTAACGCTAGTAGGTGCAATATAATACAAACGGGTACTCACGATTCTTGTATTCTACGCCGATATTACGACCAAGTTGCATGGATCATGATCCATAAGATCTTAAAAACAAATTTATCAAGAACTCTCATAACTTCATAAACAGTTGCTACGCTAGCTCAACATAGATTGGCTATGTGTAACAATTATAAAATGATCCCCTACGCCAAACTCGCCAATAGATGCAGCGGTTTAACTTATACTGGTCACATTTTAGTCCGGAACAGTGCAGAATTTCAAAATTCAATTAACGACCACGGATAGCTGGTTTCATTGTTCGATAGCTCAATAATTCAAATAATTATCTGACGATCGAATCGTTGTTAAATTTTATTTGGAGCCGTATAAGGCAATTAATGTGGCGCACATAATCGCGCGCTGTGAATATTGAATTAAATATTATTATTATTATTACACTTAATCAGTACAAATAAGTAAAAATTGAACTGTCTATTTTTGATATTAAAATAAGCGTTTTTTACTGAATGTATACACGGCACATATAAGAATATAATTTCTTTTTTTTAATTTTTCTGTCTGGCTGTTTGTTCATGTTAATCTCTGGAATGGTTGGACCAATTTTGACGGGACTTCCACAAGCAGATAGCTGATGTAATAAGGAAAAACTTAGGGTACTTTTTTATTTTCGTTTCGGCATAGGTTTACCGAAGCGAATCAAGAGCGGGTCATAAATTAACCCTACTTACGTTTTCGAAAAATGATTTAGAACTCGTAATCGAACCAATAATAATAGCTACCTTGTAGTAAATACGGAACCATTAGTTTCACCTTGTCTGTCTGTTCGTCCATTTGCCTTTGAAACCCATAGTTAGTAAACTGGAACTTGGCTGAAACTAAAATAATAATATACAGCCTACGTCACTCCGAAAATCACACATGTTGTAATCTATCACCCTGTTTATTATAGACCGTGTCAAAAAAAATTAAAGACATTATTATTATGTACTACAATGCTTCAAAACCTTCTCCGAAATGAACATTTCAGTTTAGAGCACAAATAAAATAAAAGGAAGATAATACGCACGAGTGCACTTGCCACAAATAAGACCTCTTCGTCTTCCGAGCACATGTCTCTAAGAGATATTATATAAAATATAGCCATGTTAAAATATTCTCGGAAGTATTGGGACCTAAGGAATTGAAACCTACCTGATAATTTACACACCATAACGCCCACTAGTAAAAATCTGTGTAATTAAAGTCCTTGGCAATGGCTTTATTAACTGACTTCAAAAAAGGAGGTTTCTCAATTGTGGTCTTTCTGCGATAACTATACTGCCACTGATCTCAAAAAAAATTGTGTCACTAATCCGTTATTTCATACTTTTCGGCAACTTTTTTGAAGTTGGCCTTAAATTTTTTTTTATTTATTTTATGAACGTATTATGACGCGTTAAATTTGATTTTGTGTTTGAAATTGTTGGTTTGAACTCTCTTCTTTAATAGTTATCTTTAAGATCACTGACGATTTAACACGAAATAATATTGTAAGTTGTTATTATTTCATATTATTATTCACACACCTTCTTATATCATCTAATGACAACCCTATGCGTGTTATTATTCTTTCCTAATTAAAACTGATATCGTATCAGAACAATCGTATCAAAGATCGTTCTTTATTACGCGACTGCGCCAAAAGGTGGGTAATGTTTTGAAGCGTAGGTATGTTAGCATCAATGTCGAAATAGATCCAAGCATCAAGTGTTAGCTTAAAACACCTCAAATTCAGTCGCAGGCAATTATTAATAACGACGAAAAATCCCTCGTTTCTGCCAAACTTCTGTAATCACCCGTTTTTTGCCAATTTTGGAGAACCTCATTATAACCTGCCCTTAGGGCCTAGCTGAGTTACAGAGATCCGTAAGGACGATGAAATCTATATATGAATATGTTACTGGTTCGGCCTTTAGTACCTTTTTATAAATAAGTCAAGCAAATTTGAGATTTAGCATGCTTTAATTTTAGTTGAAAAAAACACATAGGCTCGGATTTTATCGTGATGATGTTTTATTACACGTTCGCTAGATGGCGCTGTTACGAATTCCTTAATATATAGAAATCCCAACAATACTAATCCAGAAATAAAGATAGAAAACTTTTTTTCTCTTTTTTCCATTTGCTCAGTCAGTGGCACATAAAAATATGACCAAAAAACCCGACTGAACATACCAACTCACAATTGCCCGGTTTAATTATGGAAGGGGAAAATCTGTAATACTTTGAGTAATATTTACGAGTTCTTTCTTACAAAGTCTAAGAACTGCGCTTAGAGTACCTATTTAATTTCAGTCCTATTTTTTTCGAATCGCGGTCTAAACGCTACATGTACACACAGCAATTTCGCTGCAGTTCTTACAGACAAAGTGCGTTTTGTAATGATTTTTCAGTTTAATCTCATAATAACAAATAAGTACATATTTTCAGTCATTCACAAGCATTTTAAATATTGTTCTTCTTAAAAATACCTTAAAGTTTCCTAATTTTCCTTGTTTGTCACTTTATTTTATTACATGTCATTAAAACGACATGAAAATTCTTACAGTATTACAGAAATTCTCTTTCATACAAAGCTTTTATATTGTTTTAGTGTCCTACAAATATTCACACACACCAAAACGTTTAAAGTAACTTAAGTTTATTGAAGTTTCAGTCTCGCTAGAAACCAAATTTTGGATCCTGTGAGTGCCATTCCTACGTGGTAATGGTCGTGCAATACGAATCGATGTATTATGTCGTTTATTTTCCATGAACTGTGCTACAAACTGCCTACGTTAAATTCGTGTTCGAATCAGGCAATTCTTGAGCAATAAATTGTCTGTGACAAACGAACTGGCAATACAATGCATCGAAATGTGTTACTAGTTTTCTTCCTTGTTTGTTTCTAGAAGCAGGTGTTTCATTTCAGATTCTATTTATGGAATAGGCTACAAAACTCAGTATTAAACTGAAGTGAAGGAACTAATAATTATTATAAAAAATTTGGAAATTTATGACGTTGAATGACGAAAAAAAATAGTATAGCTGTGTCACGGACACGGTTGTGATGTACGTTAATAAGTTTATACATGATACAGGTTATTTTCTTTTAAAAAAATATTTTTATTTCTGTATTTACGTCGTAAAGTAATCTCAAATCGCTCTCAAATCGCTTCCCCCTTCATCGCGTTCTCGCTTATTGTAATTATTTTTTTGATCCTTTAGCAATCCATGGGTATATTTTAATTTTGGATATAGACGATAGATTCGAAATTACAACGCCAAACTGTATCCCCCGATTTTGTTATCATTACTTTTTTAGGATTGCCCCCGTATGGTAAAAAGTTAAACGACGTATACGCATCAAAAATCATTCGCAAGCAAAGGGCATTAACCTAAATACGATACAAGTTTATGAACTTCCTCAATAAACCAAATAACAAGTAAACATGCAGCGTAAACTAAACCTGCGTGTAATTTGAAAACTACTTATTTTGTTAGGCTCTTTTATTATCGGGTGTGGGAATGAGCTAAGTCTACCTTTAACAAGAGCAATAAGACTTTTTATTACGTCTTAAACCTTATTTATTACACGATTTATACTAGTATTTGAGCAGCATTCCTCCGGTTTACTGCCGGATCGCGTTTTTTCAAACCATTACGTTTGAAGAAGCAATAACAGTATTTAAATGTGTATTTATTTCCCACTCTTTTCTTTAACTGTCACACCATTTCTAGACTTTTACAAGGAGGGTGGTGGCTTGTATCGGAATGTGAATAAATTTCAACAAATTGCCGGCAATTATTAGTTTATCAAATAAGGTAAACAGCTATGTGGCACTTTTTTTTGTAAGCTAGGTTAATTCTATACCAGGTGCAGATTTTATTATTGCTTTATTAAGTTGATGTCAATACCTGATCTAATCTGCAATGGAGCAGCGTGGGAGTATGTTCTAGGGTCATCCGTGTTCTGTTAGTGACCATTAAAGACCAATAGTAGTCTTTATTTCCAAATAACTCAGACATGAACATAACTCATAGTTTTAGTTACAAAACAAAATTACATCAAAAGTTAGGTATAACATACCTACACATAAACAAAGTAATTCTTTCATATTTTCCAGAATATCAACCTTTTGAAAGCGGAAATTGAAAAAGTATTAAAAATTACCCACTAATGAGGACAATAAATCCCCCATACATCCCTAAAAATTCCTTATACATCCCTCAAAATTTGATTATCACTCATTGTACCACCGCCCTTTCTATGTCGCGTTCGTTTTATGTCTCTGTTTTATTTACTGGGGCAATTACTGCGACAGTTCAGTTCGCGCCTGAGAATTTTATTTTTATTAAAAAAACAACAATTTATTGGGCCTTTTCAACACTAAACGTCTTTATGTTGGCACTATTAGGTTGGCTATTATGCCTATTTTACTTTAAGGGCTGATACGATAAGGTAATATAGTAGCCCCGACGGTTTTCTTGTGATAAGATTATTAGTACATTAGGTACAGATATGAAATTATATTCCAATCACATACAAACTGATAACGATGCTTTATTTTCAATCAAAATGGCTTTGTTTGTATCTACCTTAATTAAATCAAGTTAATTTTATTTATTGATGTGAAATTGTGGCCGTTTGTGTTAATTAATTGCAGGCTGATTTATTTTGCGTCGAACAATACGACGAAATTAAACAGTAAGTACATATATAATAAATTTTGATACAAACAGGTAATCTACATATTAATTTAAATTAAATTTTGGTTATTGATTCTGTGTTTAAACATGTATTTGGGGCAATAGTACGTATAACTACATAATAAAGTATCTAACTATACTTTTAGTCCCTTGTTAATTAACATCGATTACCTTTAAAACATGTTTAATCTCTGGCTTAATAAGTTTCAGTAATAACAAAGAGGGTAAGGAGGGAGTAAACTGTACCTTGTTCTTTGAATTAAAGTTAAACCTAGGACTAACTAGCTCGAACTTAAATTCAGACCTTCCATACACAGGTACGGTTTTCATACGCGCAACGTCATATCGTTCTTCGTGCATTTTGGCAGATAATATTTATACGAAGCAACGCGAATGCACGCGCGCGGCCGCGGATCAACCGTGCGTCATCGGTGCATCGGTCATCAAAAAACATCATGTAAAAGGCTCTTACCTATCGTTTGGGGTTAACGCCAAACTTAAAGTAAGTTGTTCACAGTCGCTATTTGTTATGGAACGCTTGCGTAGAGACGCATATAAGAGTTTCTTTCGAGAGTTTCGAGACTAGCACAGTGGTTTCTACCCTTTTCAATAATGTTACCCTGTGAGGAAAACTAATTTTACTCCGTCTTCAAATGTTATGAAAACAAACAATACAAATAGCTTTTTCTGTATTTTTTTTTATATTTTTCAATACTAATAATTAGATCCTTCGTTACTCCCTCCGGGGGTTAATACCCCCTGGTAAGGATCCCAGATTCTATCATGTTATTTAGCATGTATTATCAAACGTATCACGTTAAACCAAGAACATAATGTAGTTAACGCCATATATGAACAGCTAAACCCCATCAGTCACGCTGTCGTTTGTAACGACTCGTCTATTAGTCACGTTTACAATGCGGCCTTGTGCTACGCCATTTTGTGTAACGGACCTAATTCTATTTATTTATTAAATTTACATTTAGGACTGATTTCAACACCAGTGTCGTGTCGAATAGAAAAAAAGAAATGGAATAGGGGAGTAAGAGTAAGTAAGAGAGTAGGTATAAAAGGTTCAGGGGTGAATAGCCCCTATACTTACTCGACTTACCTTCATTACTATATCTTCATCTTCGATTTAAATACTAAATTAAGTACGTTTCCATGTTATAAACCCTCAGACCCATAAAAAAGAATAGACAGAGCGGTCGTATACAATTGCGACTAAATAAGTGACGAACAAAAATCTGCCACTCGCTCGTATTATATCGTGACCGGCTTCATAATGTTCGAGCGGCTCTACGTAACGTCTACTCTTTTTTATGAGTGTCTGTATAATCTTCTTTCTTACATAATAATAATTATATAATAAAATTGAAACTTGG
>LGAG01001223.1:236934-250492 GCA_001278395.1 Lerema accius | reverse complement strand
TAACGATAAGAATCAAGTTGTTAAATAGCTATTCAATTATATTGTATGGTTTACAATAAACAGTTATTTTATTGCATTGGGCGTTCGTGTTATAAATATACCTATTGTCGTACTGTGGTCTCCACGACAGACAAACTAACAAGCAATTGATGACAAGAAATAGATAGGTACCACAAATTTAATTTTTAACTTATCACTTAAAAATCATGCTCGATACAATGTTTTGAAAGGAATAATTAAAAAGGTAAACAAAAACTATTTCAATTTAAAACTAAAGCTAGAGCAGTCATTTCTTTTAGAAGTATCTCTTTGGAAGTATCCATTAAATAAAGTGACTAAAAAAGTTGTTCCAATAAAAAACACGATCCTGAGACTGCTCAACAGCCGGTCAAGTTAAAAGCGGAAGAATTTGTATCGTCTACTTTCATCGCCTTTCAGTTCATAAACTAAGAAAATATTAATATTTTGTATAGGGAGCTTTGATGAAAATTCTTCGGGACGAAATTCAAATATTTCCTACATTTTCTCTATCTCGAGTAGACGCTTGAAAAGGACGCGCTGAATCTTGCAATAAATTTTATTTGTTGTACAATAAAGTATATTCTTATGTTAAGCTATTTCTTGGGATTGTTGCCACAAGAAAATCCAATATATCCTGAAGAACTGTCTTCTTTAATTAATGTAATTCGTTACATTGTTTTATTTCAAACATAGAAATAAACGCCTCAATTAGATGACTTGCAATTGTTTTTATCGTGTGTATAACGAGTTGGTATTCAATGTGGCGCAAGTTACTATTCTAATTACTATTCTATTAATAATTTCGTCAAGGGGTACGGTAGATCCGATCAAAACCTTATACGAATAACAAAACATAAAAAAATATTCATTTCGAGTCGACAACATAAATATCCACAAAATTCGGATAATGGAGTTTCGTTAAATTCTAATGGCACTGACAAACAAATCGCATTCGCCATCTTGGTCAGTTAACGTTCCGTTTCACATACAAATAAAATGATCTGTTACGAAAGTGGCAGACGAAATTTCACGCGAGCGAAGCCGCGGGCAACAGTTACGAGTAGCTGCTCTAGTTCAGCAAATAAGTCCACGGGCCTTCACTATAATTACTTCATCAGCACCCCTTGTCAAGTGTACAACTGCCTTAACAAGTTCGACATCACTATCTAACTATCTACCCACTTCATCCCGCCAGCGTAACTCGTCTGATTTATTGTGCCCCCAGCCTAACTATTAATTTAGGGCTCCTTATCTCTTACAGAATATAGAATTTGAGCACCTAAAATGCGATTATTCTCCGAGCAAAAACTTGCTGTGGTCTTTTTAATTGGATTGTGATTGTTTTACTAGAATTTATGTTTTTAATCAGTCACAGAAGATAACGACTTACAACAATCATTTGAAAATTTAAATAACGTTTAAACATTGCAATAAATTGATAAGGCAAGACACAATAAAATATATCAAAAATGACGCCTAGATTTATACTGGAGTATAAATAACTCACCACGCTTCTTCAATGAGAATTTGGGATAGGATTAGTAATCCACATAACTGCTTTTACATGGTTTAACGAATCTTTTGCAATTTGCAGTTACCCTACTATTCTGTTCGCTGTTGCAACTCGATCAATCACTTATAATCAACACTAGCCGCGCTATGAGCATTTCAACTACTGTCTATTAATATCTACACAAGATTGTCATCATCCAATCAAGTCCCATTGTCAAGTGTGCAGTGATCTAAACTAGAACAAGAGTTATCTACCCGCATCTTGTCGCTGACGTTAGTTATCTCATTAGAGCCAAGCGTTCACTATAGTTTTAGATCTTCCGTAATTTCATAGTCCTCTAAAGTCAAATAAAGTCTATTTATTCTGTCTTGTAAATTAACAGTTTACTTAACCAGTGTGAAAACTTAAGAAATTAATGTAATGATTTTCTTTACGGAAATCATGCGAAAATCCGAGAAGGATAGATGATAAAAGATTTTACTTAGCTTATTTTTTTCGGTCGTTAAGATAGTTAACACATACAAATATGATGAGTTTCTGTTAAATTATAGTAATTTTAGTAATGTTTTAATTGTTATGCCTAAGACTAATGCGCCTAAAATATTATCTTTCTTCTAGTCTATTTCATAAGGACATATATTGTGTTATTTAACAAATCAAAAAATGCATTAATTAAATTACAATAACTATCCAAATATTCAAACATTACTAACTTTTATCAGCAATATCTTGTTAATAAATTCGTTCCTCTATTTTGATGTCTGGGCGATGATGAACAGAACTTCCTTCCACAATGGCGTCCTTCTTCCATTTTGCCAAATTAATTTCAGTTCGTGACTTGTTGTTAATTACTTCAGGGGCCAGGTGACAAGCGTGATGAATGAAAGCTATTTTTACGCAGTCTAATCTTGGTTTGTTACCTAATCCATTACTCGCAACTTTGAAATAGATTAATCGGTAGTTTAGTTTAAATCACTCAATATTAATCTAGTAATTCTGCAAAGTTGGGTGACTAATATCTCAATGTTTCATTAAAATAAGATTGTTCCATTTATCTTCTATGTAGGTCTTTGCTTTTAGAATTTGCAATTCATCATCACGAATATGTTTTATTTCATTGCTTTTTTAAATAGTTTTGTAATAGGACCTAAATATCCTTCATGACTATAACATTATCCGCAACATTAAGTAAAGTAGTTTTACGTACCGAACTAACTATGACATCAAAAGTAACAATTGTTTTTCTAAGGCGACTATTGAATTTGTATGACGCTTGAACATCGTATACGACAATAGAAATAAAAAGGCAAATGTAAATATGTATTCATTTGAAGATTCAGTGGCCGTACGAATAGTGAGTTTCGGGAGGAAATCTCTCGATGCTATAAATCAGAAAGTTTCGGACGGCCGGCTTAAGTTGGGACCCGCGTCAAACCAACGTTTTTTATTGCGAAACTGTGATTTGAATACTAGGGAACTAGGGACGAATTGTAACTAGTTTAATAACTGTTTGTCTATCAAGTGCTTAATTATGATCTAATTTTTCGTCCCAGTTTCAATTTACGACACTAGATATGCACGATACAAAATCTTTCTTTTGATATTAATGATTTTTTAATTATTTTATTTATGACCAGATTATATTGGCCTGTTTTCCATTGTCATCAATAATTATTTCTGTTGGTTTCATTCCAACGAAATCTCCAGAGATTCCGTTTTCCAAATGCAAATCCAAGACGCAATTTAAAAGGTTGTTTTTAATTAGATTTTCAATTAACGCCCATTCCTTTGTGGGCTTCGGCGAGCGTTCCCGGGAGCGGCAGGCAATTATCGAATCGCTGGAAACCAGGCGATTTGTGGTTACCGATCCTGATTTTTCATTTTAATTTTCTTTCATTATTTTATATTCCTAAGGACATACGGAGGAATCGATTGCTAGATTAGTAGGTTACGGAACTACTAAAACTTAGCAAACATTTATTTTGTTGTTGCAGCACCAAGAATCTTTAGCCTGACCAAGCTGTAACTGCCAGCGGTTTGAACCAGGTGTGCAATTGTATGACCTGACTGTTTCAAGCTGGTCGTATATGACAGTTGGACCTCATGCAACTACTATAAGCTCTACCTCTTATTCGGGGCTTTCCCTTTAGAAGGCTTGAAACACTTTCTGTGTTCCCTCTTCTTCAATGACAGTGTATCGGTGATTTCCTTGGGTGTTGCTAATTGTTTGTAAGCTATTCCCTTACAATAATGGTTCTAACACTCATTTTTCTTGTCTTTTATCTTCGCAAAACCATTTTTGGTTTGTTTATTAAAAATCTCGTCATACATAAAATGGTCTTCTAGGATACACATAATCTATAGATAAAAATAAAGTTTATTTCCTGCTTACTTCACGTTTATTAAGACTAAACATCATTAAACTAAAGCTAAACTTACAGTCTTAATGGGACGATGATCATGTAAATGAAATATCACTGTAAAATACGTGGGGCCGTTGTAAGTACGTATTACAGTTAAAATGTTAAGTAAATTTCTTTCTCTGTTATATAAGTGAAATGTAAGTAATGTTCCGTGCTGATTTAGCCAGGTTTAACAAAATTAAAAACATTTTTCATTCTGTAAAATCTCGGTCCAGTTTAGCAAAGTGCTTTGCTCCCCGTAATAAAGTTATTGCACCAGTTCACTACAAGAACCAAGTTCAAAAAGAAAGTTCGAGAAATTTCCAATGTAAGTAGAAAGTATAATTTGATTGCAAAATTAAAATTTACATTGGTTTGAAAATAGCCATGCCGAGTTTGTTAGTTACATCTTTTGTCCAAGCCTTCAGTTATTCAATGAAACCGTCCTGCTAATTATTGTTATTTTGTATTGATATTATAAATGTGAACGTTTGTGAATATGTTTGCATGTTTGTAAGTCCTTCACTCTGTAACCGTTGACGTTAACGGAGTAACTTGAAACTTAGCACACAGATAGTTCGCATCCAAGAATAAGATAGGATAGGTTTTATCCGGATTTAAGGTTCCGTTTGGATGAATCCAATATATTGTTTTAACTACCTTTCTACAGGCGAAACTGCGAGCGTTATCTAGTTCTTAATAACATTCATCTACATAATTTACGACAAACTAATAATGATGTTTTTGGGGCCAGTCATTTATTACTTACATTTGTTAAATAATAATTCGGTGATTTGGTAGAGGTCGTTTTACTGCTAAAGGATTTTACAAAATTCGTGCCCTACAAGGGTAAAAGTTTTAATGAGAGCCCACGCAATTTCGGGCGACAAAGAAGCGTGGCCGAGTTTTTATAAATATATTATAAATCTGTTACTGAAAATGCTTGTTTGTACCAGGAATTATAAAAAATGGTCACAGTCATCTCGCTACCTAGTTCTATTACAAAAGTAAACAGTTTGTTTGCATTGTTATTGTCCGATAGCGTTGTCAACCAACGTCTAGAAAATGCAGCTAGTAAAAAACAAAATAGCATCTGCTAAATTTCCTTCATTTTTTTAGCATTGTGGGTTCACAAATATATAGCCTACGTCACTGACACAATGGAAACGAATCCGATGTAGGGTTGCAAATCCTGTTGGGCTGAAAGAGCGCGCCAAAAAATGGGCAAACATAAATAAAAAACATACAACCAAAAAACCATATACTCCTTCTGACGCAGTCGGATAACAAATCATACTTTTATGGTTACAACTCTACGTGAGTAATTATTAATAAAATACTTTATTGAACGATGTAGAATGGTTATCGTGGCTTATAAGCATTTCAATATTATTCAACTATTACGGGAAACCACACAAAGCACTTTTGACATTATTCCAGTATGAAATAAAATATAATGGAACAAAACTAATTATAAGCAAAATATTTTGTGGCTTTTTGTAGTAGAGCGAAGTGGTTATTCGAACATCAATTTATAATTCAGGTTAATGTTTCACCAGCCATCGGTCCTCGCTTCGCTTTTGTACACCTATGCCTAAATACACATAAAAAGTTTGCAAATTATGCGTATCACTGACACTCAAACTTGAAAACAAAATTTTGATCAATCAGCCCTTGTCGGAAATTGAACCCGGGAACCCTCACTTTACAAGCAGCGTCATAATATGGACGTATATTTAAATATTAAGTTTTACATAATTCGGTCCAATGGTTTTCGAGTGATACCTGTACAGACAGACAAATCAAATCCAAAAAAAAATCCATATCGATAACAACCTACCAGCGCTAGAATTAAAAAAAATGAATGTAGAAACTGTTTAGTAAATTAATTCAGGCTATACATTTGCAAGCGTAAATATTACCTACCTCATATTTACGAATACGAATGCTAAAAATAACTGTCCAATTCAATTAATTGAACTTTACAGGACCATGTGTTTTCCTTGTCAATATCAATAAGGGAATGATTGACAACCAATGCTTGGCTAATCCCTGTTGCCGCGTGTCAGATCGATACGTCACTGCCACCTATTGTCAAACAGGAAGCAAGCTTACGTTTGACAATATTATGTCCTGAGGGAAGACGTTGTTAGAACTTTGAAGTACGGATGAAAAGTAAATAAACAACTTAAGCTGTGAAGCATTATGGTGATTCCATTGGGACCTTGAGAGCATCATAGCAACCTATAATTGTCCCACTGTGCGAGGGGTACAGGCCATAGTCCACCACGCTGGCATAGTGCGGAGTGCAGATTTCTCGCACCTTTGAGAACTTTATGGAGAACTCTCAGATGTGCAAGTTTCCTTAGATGATTTTCTTCTCCAAAGCAAGTGATAATCAGTATCTATTTCCACATAACTTTTTGAATTAGAGGTGCGTGCCAAGGGGTTTGAAACCAGGTACTCCCGTTCGGGAGACCAACGTTCAAACCACTAGGCTATCACTATTGTTGAAAGCCAGTATACGTCCAAAAGTATTATTATAGTAATATTTATGTCGAAAGCTAACGTACGAATAAGTAAATAAGTGACAGTTTCGGTGCTAATTTTTATACCTATAAAGCAATACTTTAATGGTCGCATTGAATCCTTTGCTATTCCTATAACCAAAAAAAATATCGGTAACGTTGTAAAAAAAAATGTCTACCAATAATCGGATAGTCACAGGAATAACAAACAAATGAACAAAATGTATAGTGTAGTAAAATTGTTTGTTACACTTAAAGTCGGTAGCAAAAGTGTGTGTGTGTGTGTGTGTGTGTGTGTGACAAATGTACTCGTATAACAAATAACACAATACAATACGATAAACGCTTCGCAAAACAAAATATGTCTATCGTATTATAATGCTAATGAATATAATATTTTCATCGCGTACTGACACAGGAGTTGCGAATATAACATTTAACATACAATACTGATCCATGTTTTACATTTCAATTACAAAAGTAAAGATAAATATATTATTTAATATAGGAAGAACTGTTAGTTAGAACGTCCTAAAAAGACTTACTTAGTTATGTATTATTGGTTAGTGGGACTATGTAAGTTTAGTATATTAATGCTATTAATGAATATTAATAGTCCCATTAGTAATTGTTTGTATTTGTGCTGTTCGAAGTTTAAATGCGTTGCTACCTCTGGCAACTGATGGTCGCCTCTGCAAGCCCACAGCCGTTGCCTCTTTAAAATATTCAGACATGATGACACGTCATAAGTCAAGATCTGTTAAGCAGTTAAAGTCGTAGAGGATACCAAAGAAACGTTCGATATACATTACCCTTCGTCTTTCCCAGTTTCAAAATAACTTCAGTTTTAACAAGACTTCTACATACGTAGGTACTCTTTCACATCTAGGAACCCTACAGTAAAGACAAACACAATTCTGACAGACGCGAGTCAGCTTCATAGCTCCAAAGTTCTATATTCATATCAATTCAAACCTCCAAGTACATCAAGTCACTCCACAAACTAAGTTATTGGACAACCGAAGTATGCACAGATGTTCAAACTGAGAACTGGATTGAACAGAACTTTCTTAATTGACACAAACTTACACATAAATTTACTAAAACTTTACTCCCAGTTCTAATCCTGAAAGCTAGTGTGCTTATCACTAACGTACTGTGATGGATACTTATCAATATCGTCAGAATACTTTGTTGAAGGTCTCAGGGGAAACCATTCATTTTTCACTTAAGAAGACTTTTTAGTGGATTATAAATGTTTCCAAGAAGATTATTATGGAGTATTTCAAAGTGGCCATAACCATTAAGACTTCCAAATTATTCTAGAGAGCGTATAGTAACTGATCCAGTTAAAAAATGCAACATTAAGTTGTCAGACTGCTGCATAGATCAAAGAAGTTATATTTCAAAATATTGAGCAGAAAACGGCATAGTTACCTAGCTATGGATTGTAACAAATAGTTGCATATCCATTAGTGCGTTTATTCGTAAATCCTAAACAAACATCTCGCTAAAGCGACGATGAATTATACGTGGGCAAACAAAATAATTACAGCCTCGTTCCTGTAAACAGACGTGACGAAATATCAGACATCTGCGAACAATTTTCTGAACGTGACTCTAAATAACTAACTATAGGAACCAGTCTTTACAGAACTATGTCTAGTATACAGACCAAAAAATTATATAGACGCAGTCTTCGGAACAAAGAAGCGTGGTAGGGAAAAACATTACGTTAATAACAAATGGTAACGTTTTCCGGTACATTTCTCGGTAAACCGTGCTCGGTGACGTATGTCAGATCGTAAAAAAGAAAAATAAATGACCTTACTTTTTTGTTCTGAAAACTAAGTCTAGAGGTCTAGTACAAGACATAGCAGACAGTGTATCTAATATCTAAGTATTTTTTATGGTTCAATTTTCTTTGAACTGCGGAACTTTTCCTATATCAACTCTTTTTACTCCTATACCACCTACCGAAGTCAGTTGTGGTTCTAAATTATACTGAATCCCTCTTAAATTCACTACAAAATGTTTTCAAAAATAAGTATAGTCTTGAAGGAGGCGTTTAATGACAAACATACGTACATAATTTTATATTATGTAGTTAATAAAAAGATGGATATGTAAAGGAAAACTTGCAAGAAAGAACACATTGAAAACATTTATTATCGTTATTTGTGTTTATTTATATCATGGCGCTACTTTTTCCCTAATTGTCCGTTATCCTCACCATCAACTCCTGTTATTTCCATAACTAAGGGTGAAGACACAAAATAATTACCTTCAATTTATGTCTCATTTCTCTGTGACGTCAAGCGTTAGTACAACGCGAGCGGGCGACTACAATGTTTTGAACTCGTGTTAAATGTCTACGTTTCCTCAAATGTAATTTGGGTCGCTCAATGTTTAATTTGAAAATAAAGTTGGCGTTGATATGTTTTGTTCACGGGCAATTAGTCTAAAATGAGGACGTGTTACAGGAAACGCTCGTACCCAAAATAAATGTGTCATGTTGTTGAGAGGATGTTTTAGATCTTCAAATATTTACAGTAATATAGAACGAAGATACCTACTTGTAAAGTCTTTCAAGCGTATGTATGTATGTATCTTTGTTATACTCTAGAGAAAGGACCCCTAAAGGTCCAGGTGGACCACCAAGGGACCACGGGAGGTTCGATGGGAGTCTACATTGGGGTGACAAAAACCATTTTTTCACAATTGTAATTAGGGGTTCCCAGAGATATTTAATAAGTGACTTCGATTGTGTAGAACTACGATTAAAATGTTGGCTTGACTTCACCTACTAATGTCTTTAAGCGACTGTTGCTTAAAGGATATTCCGATAAATAGTAAATGTCGCGGGTGCAAAAGGGATCCACAGGTATAAACAAAATTTTGAAAATGTTTCTGTGAATAAAAGAACCTCTGCTTGATAGTACAAACGGCTTGTCAAGTGTCTACAACGTGCTCATTTTGATGACAACAAGTGAAGTTTCAAATTAGTCTCAAAACATACAACTTCCGGTATTTCCACACTTCTATGCTCAATGTTTGATCCGATACCCACATCCCGTCAAATGATAACAGTTACAAATGACAGGAAAAGGTCCAGTTCTATAATTAAATAGCCAGAACTGATAAGGGTCGCGTCAGATTAGTCTATTTGATATTGAATGTGATGATAACTTGATAAGTAGGAATAATGTTCCCATACGATTTACTTCGGGATTCTTGTTCATTGTACGATAAGTAATAATTCTTAAAAAAAACACGACTGCTATAATTATTTTTGGGGGTAAAAAAACAAAAATAACCTGGGTCCTCAGACCAAAAAGTGTTAAAAAAAAATTTACATTTTTTCCTCATTTTTACGATTTGACGTTATGTTACAGAGCACGGCCTGTCGAGCAATGTACCGGGAAACGTTATCATTTGATAACTACGTTATGTTTTTTCCACTACACTCATTTGTTCCGAAGTCTCAGTCTAAATATTGTTTCGTCTGTGCCTAGATCACTTTCACATAATTATACTTTGAATTGTCGTAATACATAAAATGTAATTCGTACACAATGTAGTATCCAAGTTATCATACACGAATAAACAGTCGCTAATCTTTATTACCTACAGCTTAATTAATGCAATTTAGATATCTACCTTATATTAGTGACAAATTATGCCTACGTTATCACAAGCCATAACGTTTTAATTTACATATAAAACATGGCCAAAAATAAACCTTGTCTCCGGGGTATAGAGTTAATTTTTGAATGAGAGCCGTTGGTGTTTAGTACTGTTTAGGATGTTTGGTCAGAGAGGACGTAGGGTTATTCAGTCAAGCCTTTGTCAGAGGGATTAACTAACTTCACTCGCAATCTCTACGAGCTGAGGATAAATGGACATTTTTATGATATCAAAATCCAGGTCGAAAACTTACCTGGTACTAAAATTACTCTTATTACTAAGATAGGTCAAGAATCTATGAGACAATATCTGAGGGGCAATCTGTTACTATTATTAGTAGGTACTACGATTGTTGTACGGCCAAAATTGCAACTAACTGACGCGGTAGACATTTGTAAGACGAGTGTTAATTCTGTTGGCAGTTTTACAGTATAGGACTCCGAATATATTGGTTGCTAAGACCAAAAATCTATATAGACTCCGCCTTTGAAACAAAAATCAATAACGTTTCTGGGTACATTACTCGACAGGTCGTACTCTATAACGTATGTCAAATCGTTAAAAAGAAAAGATATATTTTTTTTTGATCAGAAAACTGAGTCTATTCCCTGCATCAAAGACGCTAGACCTCCTTAAGATCAGCCTGAAATACTCGTATCTGAGGCTATGGTTTTCAAGCACCATGTTTTCAAGGCTACTCCTATTCATCTTCTACTTCTGAAAAAATATTACTATCTAATTTGATTGATGTATACCTACTTTGAAGACAAACTGTAAATCCTTCCTTTTTTAATATCTTATTCTCAAAAAAGATGCTTCAAAAATAAAAGTGTTACAAAAATATTATCTACGCACTAGCAATTTCTTAGCACATTTTAATTCTAAGCAAATTATCAGTCCTAATTTCGTAGATTTAATCCCCGAGTACTTAATCCCCGTATTAGGCCCACAAACGATATCCCTAAGTGCCGTGGTGCAGATTATACAGCAATTAACAGTATTATGAAATAAAACGATTAACATTGAGGTGATTAGGCCGGAAATTAGGTTAATAGTAAAGAGGCGACCTTATTTGGAAATCGGATTATAGTATGACGAGTACTTTTACAGTGCTGTTGACGATAAATAAAATTTTATTTTAGAAATAGATTAAATTTTGCGTGTCACCTGTAACAAAGGGGTGGAAGCAATAATGAATTAGAATAAAATTAATCAAAATGAACAATTAACATTATTTTTGAAGTAGGTACAATGTAGGTACCTCGTTTCTCTGCAAAGTTTTTGAACAAACATTGTGGTACTTACTGTAGACTTTTTGTAGTCATCATCATCATCGCAACCCATAACTTTTCCAGTGCTGGGCTCGGGTCTCCTCTCACAGCGTGAGGGGTACAGGTCATAGTCCACCACGCTGGCCTACTGCGGATTGGCAGACTACACACACCTTTGAGAACTTTACGGAGAACTCTCAGGCGTGTAGGTTTACTCACTATGTTTTCCTTTACCGTAGCAAATGATAATTACTATCTAAAGATTTTTTGTAGTACTTTAAATTAATCAACATTAATCACCACTAAGTATCTACACCGCCATAATATTGTGACGCGGTCCGCTCGTTTTGTATTCCTGGCTGGCAGATGGATTTTATTCTAAATTTTAAAATATGCGGTTTGGTTTTGGCAAGAGAAAATCCATCTGTCAGTAAATAAAACGGAAAACATATTATGTTATGTTATAAAAGTACTAATTTGTTTAATATTATGTTTATTATGTGATATAAATTAAAATTACAACTGTGACAGTACCTATAATCGCAGTTCTTATTTTATGTATAATCTGGGCAATCTAAAAATTACGTTAATCCAGACAAGGAGCTGCGTTTGTTAGTGCTAGACTACTGAACTTAATACCAAATAAAGGAGGAGTACTACTCCCATCGTTACAATATGACACCACTTATAACATAGTCTGAGCATCTAAACTTGTTAAAGTTGGTGTTAGTGACGGGATTATTCCGTACAAATGAACAACAGTAGTTCATTCAGTCGGAACACCTCTCGCGTCCGAGGGCGGGTATTGGATTACAAGACCCATATCATGTGACCGTAAGATCATAGGCTAGGGACCTGTTAAATTGCGGATTAATTTTTAATTGAGTTTTAATCTGTTAATTAAGTTTGAAAGTAATTTTAGTTGGTTGAGTTGGTGAGTGTGTACAATTTTATACTTTTTTATCGTTATAGAGATCATAACATTTTTTTTATTACTGTCAGACTGTCTGTTAGTTCTTTTAGGTACGTATCTGATATTAGTATGTTAGTAACTTCAAGAGTTACTTTCCGCGAAGAATACCCAGTTATAAAATAGATACTTAAATCTTTAACATTGACGCCTCGTTAGGAATGGAAACCAAAACTCATTCATCCGCGTCGTAGCTTGATAATCATTGCCATTAGTAAACCATATTATTAAAATTAATAAAGCAACTAAAACTACAAAGTTTCAGTTACAACTCAAACCTGCCATAAAATAATTACCGGATCCTAGCCTAGCCATTATGTTACCAAATCGTAATAGGCAATTTTCGAAACAACAAATTGTGTATAGCGTATACGATTACCAAACCGATGTAAATTATAATTCGGAGTTTGTAGCGGTATAAATCATATTAATCCAGTACCATATATTTTAAACTAGTGGACCCGCCCTCGCTTCGCTTCGGTGCATGTTTTTTCAACATGGCTGATCACGTCAACTGTCAGTCATGTCAGTTAGAGTAATCCCTTACAACTAAAAATTTTGAAAACTTTTGATAGAGTGGACTGATTTAAATAAAATAAAGCCTAAATAACGCCCCGAGTTTAGGATTATTTATGTATTTTATCCATTGTTGTGTTAAATCAGCCGTTTTTACGTGATGCTCTTTCAAACACAGACAAACAGAGCCGCCCCCTTTCAAATTTCAATTTTATTATAAGTAAGATTAACAAATAGTGAAGCATAAAGTTAAAAGGAAGCTTTGCCGTATATACTCCGGGATACTAGAGTCCTCCTAAAGTCACTTTGGATTTTCATGACCTCAATTTATAACTTTTAGGCTAACATAAAAAAAATATTTAGGCATTGACATGACGACCCGTATGGCACAATGGTTACCAAGCCGGATCGCCGGTCAAAGGGTCCTGGGTTTGATTCCCAGCGGAGCCGAAATTAAAATTATGAATTTAAATTTCTGTTCTCGGTCTGGGTGTATGTTTGTGTTTCTGTGTTGTCCATAGCACCTACAACACAGAGAATCCTAGTGTGAAGCTATGAGTGTACAGAGTAATTTGAAAAGTGTCTGTAAATGCCCCCGGATATATTTATGAAAACCTTCTAGCATAGTTCTTACAAATCAGCCATCTTCT
>LGAG01001223.1:217652-228683 GCA_001278395.1 Lerema accius | reverse complement strand
GTTTTCGTCACCTATGGCTCTAAGTAACGCCAATGGCATCATTGCCTCAGACCAAAAAATAATAGACTCAGTGTTCAGAACAAAAAAGTGAGGTAAATTTTTTTCTTTTATTTTACGATCTGACGTACTCGTATGTCACCAAACACGGTCTGCAAAGGAAGTTCCGGAAAACGTTATCATTTGTGACGTTATGTTTTTCCCTACTACGCATTTTTGTTCCGACTGCGTCTATATATTTTTTGGTCTGTAATCAGCGCGTTGCCTTCTGAAATGAGCCATTAAATAATACTCGTACCTAATACGTAATCTATCAACTAATAATAAGAAAAGTTCAACTTTCGTTTATTTGAAGAACATGACATTATTGAATACATACATCTTAATAATATTCCCTCTTCCAAGCGCAGTCGTGAAGTAAGTAGTAGCACCTAGTAATAAAACCTTAAATATCCTTTTTTTACATTCTTAAGAAATTCCTGGTATTGCTTATTATTGTACTAAAACAAATATCCCGTTCACCGCGAAACCTCACTATCAACAATTGTTGAAATAAATAAAAAAATAACGTTTTATAAAAAACAATACGCCTACGACCCCTTTGTACTGCGGGCCGCGAGCTTCACGAATAATAGCCTGTTATAGGAATTTTCCAGAGATTTTAATAATCTTGTACCTACCTGTAAACGAAACAATTTTTCACTTGGATTATAAAGATTTAAGTAATTAAAATGTAATTCAGAAAATAATGGCTATTGTCAGAAATACGCCTAACCAATTTCAATTTAAAGTCATTAAATTTCTCTACAGTCTACAGTTTCTGAAAATTTATTTAAGACCCGCCCTCGTTTCGCTTTAAGTAACCTATCTACACATCTACAATATTACCTTTGCGATGTATTGCGATTTAGTTATGTAAAACTTTAATATCTACAAAATTTTATCGATACCGAATACTGATTGCTGGAAGTAAAACCCATCACATAATAATATTAATATAGTATTATAGATCCTCTTATACAGATGTTATAGAAAAAAATACGTAAATCTGGATCATGGACACGGCTGTGTGTTGTACATGAATACATTTATGTTACAGGTTAAATTTTGTAATTAAAATATTTTTATTTATATACTAGCTGACCCGGCGCACTTCGTATCGCCTCAAAAATCAATAAAAAATCAATCATGATAAAAATTCCGGATCGATTCATTAGATTACGATAACGACTAAAAACTACGATTTAATTTAAAATATCAGGAATCCTTACTCGGTGACCATGGTGATACTATCGTGTTTGACACAATTTTATTATAATGTATTGATAATTCATGATTGATTGATTCTAAGATTGATTGATTAATTTTTTTTTTGCATTTTTTTATATTTTAGATCCTCAATTTTAATTCAAAGCTAGCTACCCGCCCGCGCTTCACTTTGGTAAAAACATAGCATGTGTACTTACTTACTCGTATAAAGTTTAGGTATTTTTGGTTCAAAGTTTCTTCCCTGTTTTGTACCCTTTGTAGAGCGAAATTGAAAAATCTGTGAAATTATATTGTAAACAGTATGTTGAGGAAGTTGTATTCTCAAAACCACGTTGATATCAATCATGAGTCGCCCGTGAACGATCTTTGAAAAACTCAAATTTTGTACATTCTTTTCACTTTTTTTTATTTTCTTTATCAAATATCGAAAAACTGGGAGACACGTATTCAATTAATTTAGGTAAGGAATATTTGTTATAAATTTGAAACCAATCGGTTGATATTTAAAAAAAAATCCATACAAACTTTCGTTGCTTTTTCCAGGAAAACTAAAATATTTTCCGGAAAAAAATATAGCCTAGTTTAAGCCCAGACTTCACAGCTATAGAATAAAAAAAGTTTTATTCAAATCCGTTCGGTAGTTTCGGAGATTAGCGTGTACAAACAGACAAACAGACAAACAGACAAACAGACAAACAGACAAACAGACAAACAGACAAACAGACATACAGACAAACAGACAAACAGACATACAAAAATTTTAAAAATTGTAGATTCGTACTCAGTTACAGTTTTTGAGTCACTCTAGATTAGTTTTTGGTAAATATACTTAATGTACAGACAAATTTATTTTACTGTTTTATTATAGTATAGATTTACGTCCTAAAATAACCTCAAAATGACGGCGCTTCCCCGTCCACCACACGCAAATTTTCAGTGTTCTTGCTTATTGTTATGAATGCTTTGATCCTTTAGCTATCCAGTAGTATAATTTAATTTTGGATGTAGACATTAGATTCGAAACTACAACGCCAAGCTGTATCCCTCGATTTTGTTGGAGTTTAAGATTACTCCCGTATAGCAAAAAAGATGTATTCATGTCATAAGTTACTCGTACTACCCATAAAATAGTCCCTTACAAACTAATCAATGTTTCATAAATGATCATGTATAAGGCTTGTTACATAAACCTCTTCTAAAGTTGGCTACAGCCGACTGTTTACCATTTTTCACCAATAAAGCTAGAACCAGAGTTCTGTTCGAGACGGATTATCCAATTCCCGTGATATACTCACATCGTCACCAAATTTATTACGCCGACACTCATGTGCTAATATTCCTGTGGAAATTTCAGCGATAATATATGTTTGAAGGTGCAATTTTTCATATCTCAGGCAATAAATGACGACTTGGTACTACGGCGAATTTAGACTACTGCGCAATGGTTAGCATAATTGCTTTTAAGTAGGTCCTAAGTTCGATTCCCAGAAAGGGGAAATTGGGATGATGAATTTTCAGTCTAGATGTGTTTCTTTGTCAATTTCTGTTGTTAGTATAAGTTAAGTTCTGATGTGAGGCTTATAAGTGTATAACGTTATTTAAGATTGCTTAAAATGAATGTCATTTACAACACATTATACGTAAAGTACAATTAGCTGTCTTTTCTCATCGATCTCAACTTTAACTATGCCAATTCGCATGGACTTCATTTAAACAATGACATCATATATGCATTGTCGTCGCAAGAGAAGACAAAAGAGAAACAGTGTTTTCAGTTTAGTTTTCGCGTGCAGTTAATATTCAAGCAAACATACATAACAACATAATTTCAGCTAATTTTCCATTCCGTGATCATTACCACATAATAAAAACCTAAAAGCGAAAAAAGCGAATAGAATCAAAAGGAGCCTTCCCCTATCTTTTAGCTTTTGACTTTACGAACCGTGTCAGTACGAAACCTACCATTCAATTACATCTGGACATACCAAAATCGACTTTATAGCAACGCAATAAAGCCGTTGCTAACCGCACATGTTTCTGATATTCCATCAAAGTAGGACTGTATCGGTGTATTAGGAAATGCACTGTATGTGTTGGTAGTAAGGTTGTTTTTAAGTGTTTCGACAAATCGTGTCAAGATGCTATTCGGACAAGCGGGAAGCGTCGTTATTGAAAAGAAGCACGCGAAACAAATGTTAAGCAAATATTGGAGGCAATGCTTAGCTTGTAAAGTGGTTGTATTGCTAGCAATCGCTCTGGTGAGTCATAGAGCATGGAATGATTAGAAAATTACTATAATAGTCATGGTTTTTAACCCAAGTAGCAAAAAGAGAGTTATAAGTTTGAAGTGTCTGTGAGTGTGTCTGTCTGTGGCACCGTAGCTCCCGAACGGATGAAGCGATTGCAATATACTTTTATTGTATTAAAAGTGACTTATCTGCGAGTGTTCTTAGACATGTTTGATGAAAATCGGTTGACCCGTTGATAAGTTGTAGGGGGTGAGAATGGGGAAGAATAACTGCATGTCTGAAAATATACTCTAGTGGGGGCTCAAAATAAAAAAGCGCACTGAAAGAGAATGATGCATTACTGTTCTTAGCTTAGTTTGATGGTAAAATGTAGTTTTTTTTTTAATTCTTAATTTAATATCAGTTAGGTATAACCTTTTTTAAGTAACGTTCGGGCAACGTGTAACACCAGTAACAATCCAACTTACCAACGACATAGCTAGGACACGATAACGACTGCTTACGCGCAAACCGAGTCCCTTTAACTGCGACTACGCAATGTGTTTTACAACCCTCGTCGTCATCCATTTGTAATATTGGCAACTATTATTGTCATACAATAATCTGATATTTACAAAACCTAGTTAGTTTTGTGTAAATCTGCCCTACTGTCGTATGTTTTGTACTCTGACGTACTTAAGTACTTAAGTGACCGTATAACTGAAATAATTGCTGCACCTTTTAGCGATATAGATACCAGGATTTTTATAAATGCTAAACACGAATGATTAGATCCCTTAGTATACCACATTAACTTCAGACCTCAAATATTTGTGGATCTTTAGTATATGCTTATCATATTGGACAACCTTTGAAGAATCTCAACAATAGTATCACCTACCAGGTCAAATGGTCCAGAACCATATTATAGACATTCTTAAATACCGTCACAAATTGTTCTTTATACAGTTTAGAATGTTCTAGCGGATTTTAGGTCAACTTTGTCATATTTCATAACCCATAACTGCTAGCCCATACACAAAGCTATAACCGCTGCTTTAAGTACTAATAACTCGAAAATATTGCTTGAATTTTTTATGGTTTTATTCCGAGGTGAAATTGCATTGCGCTATGCGTCACTTGCAAAAGCCGGATTCAATATAGACTTTTAATATCATTTTAAGATTTCGTAGAAAAGTTGGAATAAATGAGTTTGATACGTAGACACACACACACGTCAAGCGAGAAACACCATTCACGAAAAATTTACATATTGAACCACAGAATAACGAATAATATATTTATAATATTGAACTAAAATAGTCTCTGATGTATTGTTTGATACAATGAATTGATAGACCGGGCCCCTTCATACATCTAAAACTATTCCATTGAACATCAACTCGAGCCTTGCGTGACGTCATCGCAAATAGGATAACTACAAACGCTTTCATTCCATACTAAAACGTTGCTTCTAATTTACCTCCATATATATAAAACTACAGTAGGTACGTACGTGTAAGTCGATTAAAAGTAACGAAGTTCAACTAAACCGAGCACGAGTAAGGAATTGTGTACACAAAAAGCAAAAATAACCGTTAACGAGTTTACATTTCTCCGCCGCTTGTTCTGCCAAGCTGTGCTCATATGAATTTTGGGCGAAATTCTGCTGAAAAATTTTGCCCCAAAATTATTTCGCAGTTAGTCCGTCAGTTGACTTAAGGGTCTCTTTCATCGCGTGCTGAGAGAGAGAAACGATTGTCAAGCGATTAAAATAGTGTAAACAAAACACAATAAAAGTAACAATTCATAATTAAATCTTTCTTTACCCTCAATAATAATACGACGCAAAGGAAATAACGTAGGTAATGAATGATTTGTCCAGAACACTAAGTGTTTACTTTCTAGTTTGAATAATACTAAACAATACCATAATGTAGGTAAGTTTATCAGTAATGCGCTGAATTGTCCTACACATGTCTTGAGCAAAAGTTAAGTCAATTTACTAATTTCATCTCCTGTGTTTATGAAGAAGCCAAGAAGTCAAACGTACAACTTGATGATATTAAGAGCTACTCGTATGAACTATTAAAAGTATTTCTGTTACAAAATAAAGTAGCAAACATTTTATCTAGTTTTAGTCAGACACTAACCTATGTACTTGATTTATCACTTGACTAAAGGAGTTAAAAATGGATTAAAAATTATGAAAACTAGCGAAAGTTTAGGTATTTTATTAACAAGTCAAAACAATCATCATTTATCATCACGATTGGTTACCGTCGCCGTGTTCAAACACGAAAATTACTTACCTGGGCAGATTTCTTTTGTGGATAAACAAGACAGCAGTTAACTATCTTAAAGATTATTAGGATACACGCAATAAAGCACGCAACAGTTTTTGATGTGAAAAATCTGTAAGCGCAGTCGTAGCGCATATCTAGTTTTTTGGGTAATAAAAAAAAATGTTACGTAACGCGTTGTTCGGCCCAACCTATGTAACGCATCATAACATTTTACAATCCCCCCACCAAATCGCGTAACGCAATACCTAAACTGCCCCATATTACTTTCAAATGAAGGCATCACAGAAGTCGGCACTTTGCATATTAACACCTTTAGGTATGCAGATTGCAATGTACAAAAACACGAATAGCTTGCACAATGTTTTTCATGAAACAATTGCAATTATTTGCATTTTTATTAAGATTTAATTCGTTCATAACAGTGATACACAAACACCGGTATTACGGACGTATTGTATTACTAAAATAACAGATAGACTGCCCCAAAAAGATGGCAACGAAAAGGGAATGTATGTCCGTTACCTTAGCACACTCAACAGCCTAAAATGTATGACGGATTATAATTATTAGATGTCATTGGATTTGTAACCATTATGGGAAGGACATGGGCTGTTAAATATTTGCTCTACAATTTATTACATAGCAGCTGTATTTTTGTTTGTTTTTATAGTCATTAACTAAAGTACCTACACGTTAATATTTAAATTTAACCCGTAATATTATGCTTCGATTACAGTGTTATTAATAGCCGAAAATTGTAATTTACATGGTAGCATATTCGTTAATTTAAAATAAGTATTTCATATACTTATTAACTTTTAAATAACAAGATTTTTCAAAGTATCGATAAAAATTTGATATGCGTCTCTCATATTCCTCAATTTAATTACAGTCTTAATACTTAAAATAGTGAAGTTACAAGAATATACGGCTTTTGTATAACAACTTTATCGAGTTATTTCCTTTTCTCCAACTTTATTGCAGTCAGGAACTTAAAATTGATTTTAAGCTGTACTTTTATAAGCTTTCCTCGTTTCTGTTTGAACAGTATTAAAAGCTTAAATTGGAAATTTTTCTTTTCACAATAAGCTACTGCAGTTTCTGATTTAATTTGTCTAATGTTCTGTGCGCTAACAGAAATAAAATTTATTTGTGATTTTATTTATTTGTGTTTTTATAAAAACTATAGTTTTAGTTTGAGGTCGATATTTCATATCTCATTATGTCAAACTCGTTGAAAGACAGTTGACGTTGACAAGTTGAGATTGAAATCTGCCAGCCAATTATATCGAATTACTGCAAAAAAACGATTTTCTAGTACCTTCGATTATCAACAAGCCTTTGTAAATACAATTTTGGCGACATTATGAAAACGCCTTTACATCGGCTGTGAAACAATAAACAAAATAAGAGCTCACTTTTAACGTCGTTGCTATTTTTGAAGACGTATTTTTTATGCTACCTCGATATTTACTTAGTATTATTGAAGGAAGTCTAGTATAAATAAAAAAGAAAACTAAAATACAGTAATTACTTTTACTAGTCTGATTCACACACAGAGTACCTATGTATCACCACGTAATATTTACGTAAAAACATCATGTTTATATCATAAGCTTGTACTAACCTGATTTAATTATATGTTAATCAAGCTGATATTAACGTAAGTATACCTACGTTATGCTGAAGTACTGCATAATTCTTAATTATAAACAGAGCACTCAGCTTCAGAGAGAACAGAGCTGTGAATGATTCGAGATAATCTCGATTATAAGCCGCGGAATATATTAATTATTATCGTGAATAGATTGAGTACATGTTGTACAGTTTTAATTAAAAATCTGTGGTAAAATTTCTCATGTGCGCGACTAATTTGCATATAAAACTCGAGTGTGTTTACTCTGTTTGGCTAATCGTTTAAAACATGCGGGATTAGTGTCAATGAGAAAAATCTCGTCAAGTTCCAATCGGATTTGTGTACGGGTTCAGCATATCAGTTTATTTTGAAATATTTTCCGTTCCAAATGTTTTAAGCACGGACACTAAACATGTTTTTAAAAGTAAACCTATATTGGTAAAAAAAAATGTAGTTTTCATTCGCAGTTTTTAAACAATCATCGTTTTGTTTTTAGGAGAGTAGGTTTTAAAAAAGTAGGTTGAGCGATAGAGTAGACTTATATAATTTAAGTAAATTTGCCTAGGTTATTAAAGTTTACTTTAAGTAGAACAAATATTGTGTATAGGGCAGAGTTACGATATCAATTAATTTTATAATTATTTAATAATAATAGAATTATAAAAAAAATTGTAAAGATTTATAAGCGTTTCAGTTTAATTAATATCTATTAGGCAAACAGAACTCTAAAAATCTGGAGAGATGTAGACCTACTGGTAACTAGGTTGCCTAGTTTATGTAATACTTTTCTAAATTTACAAAAGAATTCAGTACACCAGGCAACCCTGTTTTTTGTAACTTAAAAAAAAGTACGGAAAACAATACTCATTTTCTAACATGTTCATCAGTTAAAACGACATTTGTATTTTGAACATGCTCAAGTAAAGCTATTTCATTTTAATAATGTTTCGATAAGTGCTAATTGTTTAATAGTATACTTTCGTGGTAGTAATGAGTAGGGTTCATTATTTTAGAAGCTTTTTACTAAACAATATACACTGCGTAATGCATTTGACAAACTTTTAATATACTCACGTGCCGTCCTACTTAATGCAGCAATGTGGTGCAAAATTGATGAATGTCAGAATCATCATGTCGTTGAGTTGAGGTCAATGATTTGATGAGGACTTTTGACGTAGATAACCCTGCACCCTGGAACCACGAGAAGTTTTTGTCAAGTTTTATGATATTGTTTGGAACTTATGGAACCAGTTTCAACACTGACAGGTTGTAGGTCTTTCTTATTTTTAAAACAAAATCATTCATTTTCAAGGCAGTTTTTGGGAATATTTAAGCATTGTGTGGTATTGATGAAATCACTAAAACATTATTTGAAAAGTATGAATAATATAAAAATGTGTGATTTCCAAACGGAAACCAAGATTTAAAAATGGCAAGTTAAAGAAATGGACCGTACACATCACATACTTTATTTATTTATTATATGGAAAACTTACAGCTAGAAAAATAATAATGAAACAAATTACGCAAGGTATACTTATTACATCTGTATCCCAATGGTTTATATTGCAGTACTCGCCATAGGAAAAGTTGTGCACCTATACGCAGTTTAAAAGTGGAGCAACATTGTAGATGTCCACCATATTTACCGACTATGCTCACGATTATATTACTATCCACTTTAGCCGATCTATCAGACTATAAGCTTCATAGTTCATACATACATCTCGTTAAAATCAGTTATTAAAACGCTTCAGTTCACCCTAACTACTGACTCTCAAGCCATAATATGAGGGGCTTAAAGTGATTCTATACTATCCTTGGATATTAAAGTGCTCATTTAATTAACAAATAGGAAATTAGTCCTTAAAGTCTGGTCATGCATGCGTTAATGAGACTTAACGGTGAATTAGCTTAGTTTTTTAACGCCTGTTGATTTCCAGTCATTATAATTTCATAGTAGGCTAGGCTCTCTATTGTTTTGTAAGTGCTTACCAGTTAATTTATATTCGTAGATTCGTCTCGTAACTTAATGCAGGTATTTATCTGGTAACAAAATGTTTACTCTAGGATTAAATAAATAACGTTGCACATAGACCCGCTCTTTCATTTTAAAAAAAGAACACACACCTAGGCCAAAAACAAATTGTATGCAAGTATTTGTTTGATAATATTTGTGTCAGGGTCTTAACAAATGGGCTACCGATTAGAGTCAATTATATTTGACGACACACTCATAACAAAAAATGACCACCAATGAAATATAATTTATGTATGTTATATTTTGATGTAAAAGTATGTTCCTCACCATAAATGAGGATTTTATTTGTTTATTCTTTTTTGAAGCCCAAAAAGCGGTACAATTGGCGGACTTAATGCTAAGTAGATTTCCTTCATTTCAAAACATGTTCTAAAAATCGAATGTTCAAATGTGAATTGTTTTATCTCGTAACAAGTAATTTCATTAAAACTGCAGTGTACTGTACATAGATCGACTAAAACGAGATGTGATCGTTTACGTAATTGAGATTTTTTTCACACGCTTCAATGACGGAGCAGTTGAAATCAATCAAATGCAACACCTGGCCTAATTCTATTGATTGATTCAATAGTAGGATAGTTATTTACCTGTACTGATTTTAATCCAGCCAGTTAGTATGTGTTGGGAGCCATAATGTGTCGTTATGTTTTTAAATATTTAAAATAAGTATTATTTTAATTTTGAATTTTAAGTTTACTTTATACTTACATCTTAATATTCTTAAATAAGTTGGTTTATTTTTTTTTATTGTTATTTTTGGAAAATGAAATGTCACAGTTTTTTATTTATGTATTTTTTTTATTGAATTTTGTCAACTTTTTTCATTTATATTCCTAAACTTGGTTTAGAAGTTGATATGCTATAGAGTCTAACCGTTATTACTTAAAAATTTCGATGCAATTTTATTTTATAATTCCCGCAAAACCTAGCATAATCATAGTTAATTTAATGAACAAGCGTTAACATAAAATATGAGGCAAGGAACCTAATCAAGTTACTGCCGACTCTTTTTATTCCGTTAACAGGAAACCTGACCCGTTTCCTTCGAAAAAAATGGCTCAATTTATAATAATTAGCCCTCTTCATTGGGATAATATAATTATAAAAAGTTATGGTAATGATAATTGACATTACATCTTAATTTTTACACACACTACCTCTCACTAAGTGTAACTAAAAGCTTACTCCGGAAGTCAATTTTGATTAGAAAATTCTGTCCCTACTCCTAGTTTATTAATACCGTAATTATTTAATCTTTGCGTAAGTCTTGGAGTAAATTTTTTCTGACGTTAGTCATAGCTTTTTAATAAGAGTGACAAAGTCCAATGTTAAAGGCTAACTCTAAATGTCCGTCAAATACTAAAATACTATTTTAAAAACAGAAACTGGACAATAATACCAATCACATCACTGATGTGTCAACCAAACAGGAAGCAGGGGATCCGCATTATTTCCGATTCTCCGACCCTTAGGGCAAAAACATGAAAAAATATTTCTAGGGACATAAACTTGGATTCAACTTTATACAACCTCTAAAACCTTAAGAAAGATACT
>LGAG01001223.1:206995-217479 GCA_001278395.1 Lerema accius | reverse complement strand
GACAAATGAATTTTTAAAAAATAGATTTTTGCTTCTCCTGAAAAGTCGTATTTTGTCCTTTACGACTTTTGAGCCCAGAGGTATCGATATGCGTGTCTTTCAAACTCATTTTATTAAATAGAGTCAATAGAAAAAGGGAAATATGTCTATTATTATGTTTAGTAAATCATTTGTTAACTTTTAGTGAATCTTATAAAACTATAGATCTAGACGACATGATGTCTATATCTATAGTTTTATAAGATTCAGTATTAATAAATACAAAGTAAGCAGGGAATAAATTGTAATTTGCTAATTGAAGCTTACTACTACCGTTACTTAAAGTGTTAGAAAGAGTCGCAAATACCTACAGGACTGCCCAACTTTCCCTTCTTTAACTGCGCGAGCTATAAATTCAGATGATCCATATTTAAAGATATTTATTAACAAAGCTTCAGCAATATCATTATGGGTGTTATTTTAAGCACAAGCAAAGAAAAAATAAGATTATAATACACGAAAAACTTTCAGAGGCATACAGAT
This sequence comes from Lerema accius, assembly GCA_001278395.1. Classification (NCBI taxonomy): domain Eukaryota; kingdom Metazoa; phylum Arthropoda; class Insecta; order Lepidoptera; family Hesperiidae; genus Lerema; species Lerema accius. Next base: position 216,957 of record LGAG01001223.1, on the reverse strand, counting down.
CACCTAAATGATTATTTAATCCACAAAGAACAAACTTCGTTCTCAAAATACGGGCGCTCAAAAGATTCTCTTAAAAACTCGGACCAGAGTTGATAATTGAAGTTTAGTTGCGTTACGTGATTCAATTTTGGAGTTTGTTAACCATGAAAGTACGTCGTTTGAGAAGCAACGTGAAAGTCTCGCCAAGAAAAATTAAAACAGGCTTATTAAAGTTATATCTTGCTCTTCGCGAATACTAAACATGTTACGAGTACCTACATACAAGCCTCCCGGAAGGTCATGGTTACGACAAGATTCAAATTAAATTATTTACTTTTAAGAACTGACAGCTTCCTTAATGGACGTCAAAATTTTAACAGTATTGGTAAATTACATTACACAATCGAACGAGAGTCAGAGACGAGAGTGTATCTTAGAAAAATTATAAAATCACAGAGGATCTGATTTTGCGCTTAAACTAGCTAATCCTAGGACTAACTTTGATTTAAAGAGTAAATAAGAGTTTACTCCTTGCTTACCTACTCTGCGTTTAATAATACTGCATCTTAATAAACCAAATATAGACGTCAATTAAAATTAATCAATATAAGTAAGTAAGTAGTAAACAAATAAATAATATTCCCTACTCCACGTATGAACTAACAACTCGTGCACACGAGTAAGCTCGTGAACAAAACTAGTCTAAGTACTAATAAAAACTATAAACAAACTCTCGTATTACTGTCACAACTTACATCCTTAGAACTAGTTTGTTCCCACCTGCAACTATAACAAGTTTCGCAATTGAAAACCGGAAAATTTTACCTATTTCCTTTGTTTTCAAGTTAACCTTTCTTTCTTGGGAATTGGCGAAACGAGCGGGCAGGTCGCCTAATCATTTTAAATGCAAACGAGTACTGATAATCCTTTTATTTCATGCTGATATTTCGACCCAGTTGCATGGAATATTGTCACAGCTAAACTAATAAGTATACTATTATGTAGGTATGCCATCTTATGATAAGTGGGAATAATTGGCTAAATTTTGTAACATCAAATGAGTTGGTAACCTCTTCGCTGAGTTATTAAATTCTCCGACACATAATTTAAAACACATAAAACGTAGGTTGATATAAAACTGACCAAATATAAGCATCTTTTAGAGCTATAAAATAATCCCTTAACGATAGGATCACTAAGTTTCGTTAACGCAATTCCACCAGAAAGTGTCGAACTCGGCGATTTCCATTACGACCTCTACCTATTTTTAGTGGAAATAAGATAGTCTACTGTTACCAGAAAACAACATTAATATGAATTTTTCTCTTATCTTAAACTTTAGACAGCGAGACTTCCAAAGAGTAATATTTTAGAGAAACCGCGGTTACATAAATAATTCTCAGAAATGTTTAAGGAGTGCCATAAAAAAGCCTAAATGTTAATAGTCATTTGCATCGGCCTAAAAACCCCAACTCCTCCAAGTCACTTAAAACTTCGACGCACTTAAAAATTGGACATAAAGTACTTAAGAATTGCTCGCAGTAACACTAAGTAGGGAAATTCGTTAGAGCTCTTTCGAGTGGGGTACATTTTAACCCTTAGGTAATATAATTTTTTGACCTAATTCTAAAGCTTCTGATTTTTTTTCATTTTTATTTCTCGACAGATAACTGTCAGTGATGCTTAAGATATTACTGATAACCCACCATTTTGTGCTGCATTGGGTCGGACTATGTCTATTTTCTTCAACATTTCCTTATAGGAAGGAAAAGTGAATGACCCAAGTATCAGAAATTTTTATGCCGTCTGACTTCATAATCATCATCGCAACCCATGACTGTCGCAATGCTGGGCTCGGGTCTCCTCTCACAGTGTGAGGGGTACAGGCCATAGTCCATCACGTTGGCCTACTGCGGATTGGACAGTCCACCACGCTGGCCTACTGCGGATTGGCAAATTAAAAAGAAAAATCCTCTAAAGGTCTCCAGCCCGTATTCGTTGTCGCGTCTTGGTCAATCACTTACGATTACTATAAAATGCTGAGCTTTAAGACATAACTACACATGTCATCACCTAAGGACTGATAACACTACTAACTACCTGATAAAATTTCACCCATAAAACTCACGTCCCACTTGTACACGAGTGGTAGTGAAAATCACAGTGCACTAGCAATATTTCCCCAACCAAGGTTTCGTACAAATTGTTCTTCAGTAGACAAAGCGGAAACTTTACACGTTCCGCGCGTCCTAGCTTACAAACTGTGATAGCGACACGAACGAAACGGACCGGAAAACTACTTGCTTCACACAAAACCTTTTATATTATTACCTCTCTCAGCAAATACTTTTATATAGCAAAAAATCCGGGCTTTGATTTTGTTTTTAAATTCATGCTCTCATTAGGCTTCGTCTAGGAAAATGTAGTATCCAAAGATTTTTTAGCGGAACCATAATAAATAGTCTAGGTTTTAAAAAGTTTCATGTGTAAACGCTGTGAAGTCAAATTAAACCGCAAAAAGCAGTTCCAAGTAAGCATTATTAAAAATTGAACTAACAGATGCAGTCATTTCGAATTCTCTTTGTTTTAATTCTGCAGTGTAATGAGCATAATATTTTCGGGTTATTCTTTAAAAAACAACTCACACGGAATGGCTGTCTACAAAAACTGGAGTTACGTTCGCGTGGGATAAACAGGAGAGAGACCTTTGTTTGTGAATGTTAAAGCTAAAAATATTTTATACCGCAAAACTTAATGAGACCTATGTTCTTTGGAGTGATGTTTTGCACAGTAACTCTGGTTCAAATCGTGCCAATATATTACATACTAGACGTCGCCCGCGGCTTCGGCCGCAGAAGAGTAGTTTTAAAAAATTTGGGATTTATCCCAGGGGAACCTATAATCGGGATAAAATGTATCGTATGTCCTATTCCTGGATGCAAACTATCTGTGTACCAAGTTTCAGCTGAATCCGTTCAACGGTTAGAGCGTGAAGGAGGGACAAACATTCTAATATCCAAACATCCTTACAAACTTTTACATTTATAATATTAGTAGGTATTAGTAGGATAGGATAATATTAGTAGGATTCCATGAAGTGGTCAACTAACCTACGTACTGCACACAGGAGCAGCGTGGTGGAGTCTGCTGTAGGCATCCTCAGTTATGTTTGTTATATTATCTTCTAATGTTGTACAAATAATAAAGTATTTATCTATCTATCTATGAAGACAGATTCTTTCTTAGGTAAAAACTCACAATGCTTTAATTGTATTCATAACCAGTTATACATAAGACAACGATCATACAAGAATGTATTATATTAAGAAACCCCAATTTTCCTGGAAAAGTGAAATACAAACAAAGGTAATGAATAACACCGCGTCCCTGGCAGATGTCGCGTGTTTAAACTTCAAAGTATTTTGCCAACTTCTGAAATTAAAATTATTCGCTTAATTTGTCATCGCAATTTATGTTAAATGACTTTGTCATGAACACATGTTTATGAGACTTGCCCCCGTATTCATAGACTACATTTGGTTATGAAATAAAGCAAGACAATGTTAAGTAAGAAAGCTTTCTTTTTTTAACGTGCATTAATAATTGCTTCTACAAAATTTAAAGCGTTCTTTATAGTTCATTGATTGATCTATTTAATGTACAATTCACGACGTTAAACTTTGGCAAGTGTAACAGCTATCATTAAAAATGATCAAACAATACGTTACAACTTTTCATGTAAATATGACTTCGTACAAACACGCCGTAATATTGCTTATGAATACAGGGTATATTACGTGTTCGAAAAAAATATTTCATTATTGTATCTGAAATTACTCTATAAAGTCACCTGAAAGAGTCGTACTAGTTAATAAGGGTTATAAAAGGGTGGGGGAAAAGAGCTAAAATGTTGCTTATATGACAGCACAATGTTATTAAGCTACTAAACCGATTTTGATGAAACTTAGCACGTTTGTAGCTTTTATGGTGGGACGGTTATAAGATACATTTCATCCCGATATACTGTCTTGTAACCAAGGGAACAAGCGAAAGTAGTATGGAAACTCGAAAAGCTTTAGACGCCGTAGTAATCACCCCCACCGGGGTAAATCAGTTATTTTATGGGGGTAACAAATAACCTGTAATTATTAGGTTTGTAAAATAAAAAAATACAGAAATAAGGTTCTTGTATTGTTTGTTTTGATGACATTTTAAAGACAGGGTAAAATAACTTTTTCTTATAGGTCACTGGGGTAACATTATTAAAAAGGTTACAAACCGCTGCATTAGACTCATTTAGATAAAACTTTCAGCTAGCTTAAATAACTCTAAAACACTCCTTAACTCAAACGGTGGCCAGTGAAAGGTTTACCGAAGTGAAACGAGAGCGGGTATCTAGCAGAAAATATAGGGTTTTATCTTAGTAGTAACAAACGGGCGGCTTACTATAGATTCCAAGGGTGATTTAGTGTCGATTCCGGCGTGGAAATATGCGCGGATCGGTTGCAAGTCCATTCAGACCTTAAGGTGTCTTGCTGATAGAATATCTCACTGGATCTAGTTTATACCTGAAATACTTCTTTATATTTTACGGCCTTGAAGAGAAATCGAGATAATTGTCGCTTGTTACATAGGAACGCGTTTTTTTACATTTCATTTACCGTTTTTTGAAGTGATAAATATATTAAACTCCCATGCTTAATTAGTCACTTTCTCTTAGTATAGTCCTAAGAATTAGTGAGCTTAATCTAAGATTAGCAAACAACGAACACATATGGCTGTACCTACTGTAGTTAAGGGCTGTGGTTTTTCTATGGAACCCTATGAAATAATGACAAATAGTAAGGATATATTAATACCATACTATAAAGACCGAAATCGGTTGCAAATGTAGGGTGATACTGTTACATCGGGGACCCCCGATGATCTAATGGCGGATAAATTAAACTACTGGTTCAGAAAGCTGAGGATTGTATGAAATATTGATCGAGGAAGGCACCTTATATAACCCCGGCTACATTTTAGATCGACCAATAATGAGACATTTATTAATCAAACCAATAAAATAACACGAAATTGCACCAATAAAACGTCAAATTATTCTGTACGTCTTCGGCTATGTTCAGAAGATGTTTTAAGATAGCAAACGAGCTGACAGTGCCACCAACCCCTGCCGCCCATGGACATCAACAAACTTCCAGTAGGACTAAGGCGGGGCTGTTAGTAAGTTAGTAGGTCCTGTTAGTAATAGAAGTTAATAAGTACTACACACATCACACAGTCTAGTGTAAGTATTAATATAACATTACAAGGATAACAAGGATACGGAAGTGTAGGTAAACTCTTTAAATTGGAGGGTACTTGAACACAATTTTCCCGGGAACGCCAGCCCTGGGCAGATTCATTAAAACTTGCCCGGGTACGACCCGCCCTGTCGATCCGGAAGTGGTTCATTTAAGTTATTCCGATCTTACCTTGATGGTTAGATACCCTGATACCGAAGCTAGGTGGAAGGAATTGGCTACAAAACATGTGATTTGCTTAGCAAATATTATTAAACAAGGAAATCTTATTTATCGAGGACTCGTTGCTTTGAACTAGTAATTGAAGTAAAAACTCGACTGCTACATTTGGAAGTCTCTTTGACTCCTATCTACGAATCTACATATATCTAGGTACATCTCTACGAATCCTATAAGGTCCTGATAATGATGGGGTAAGTTGTGTCAATGCGAACAAGACACTTGACTCTTCCAAACCTGTTTCTTCATAACTTTTAATTTCGGATCAGGATAACCTCAAAAAAAATCAGCATTTGGATTTTTTATCTATTAATTAATACTTGTTTTCAGACACATCTTTACCCTTAAAAACTTACGTTGGCCATAGACGGAGGAACAGAAAATCATTTAACAAGGTAATACATACTCTCTTTTTCATTGTTTCATGTCTACAATCTACTGGATTCCACAGCGATTTACTAAAATCACAACCCTTTCGTTTTTCTTTACAAATTCATTCTTTCCAAGTCTTAACCGATTACATATTCAAGATGTCCGATGAACCGTAAAATAAAATCAAACCACGCAAATCCCTTTCTCGAATCCAATCGGTCTTCAACAATTTGGTTAAACCGATTTGATAAGAACTATGAATAATCATGGTATATTATAAATAGGTGCTTTTACGGTTCTGTACATTGAAAAGAATAGATGGAACTCTTATAGGAACACTTTGATGTCCGTCCGTGTGTCTGTCCGTTTGTACATCTGTCTGTTCGTCTATCAAGACCCTATTACTCAGGAACGCGCGAATTCATTTTAAGTAACGTAAGATTCAATATCACGCTTCGCAGGGAATTAACCCCAGCACTCATTGAATGGTGATTCAGCTTAGTAACCATTGCTTCATGGCCCACTACTGAGCATGGATCTCTCCTCAAAACTGAGGAGACCTAGGTTCAGTGATTATTCCTAATTGAAATTAGAGCTTCAGTTTATTCCACTTACGACGCAAGGTATAAAAATTGTATTAATCTTAAAAAAAAAATCTTGTATAACTAAGAGATTTAAAAAAAAACGTTTTAAGGTGTAAAAATTATATTTAGATGATATGTACTCATGTAACCATACATCTTGCAAATATGATTTTCAAAACAAAACCGTGTTATATTATTATTATTCCCGTTGGCTCCCATTGCCGTTCTCACCCATCCCACTAGACCCCAAATTCTAATTTGTCAGATAATGACACATAAAAGTAAACTTTGCTTAAAAGAACCAATTTAAATGTTAAGTGAAATTTTAAAAGAACAAAAATCAAAATACCTAAGTGCCAAAAAATACCACAGATAACCAACCAGTCTTTCAATAAAACAACACCATACGAGCTTCATCTCTGAAAGCGCAAAGCATTACATAAAATAAACCATTTAATTCCTCCAATGACGAAAAACTCAAAGCATATTTTCTCTTTTTATCGGAGGTGGTATTCCATGTCCAAGTGTAGTCATTATTCATAAATTAATTATTCATTCATTCATGCAAGTTGCCAAATGTAATAAGCAGATTTGGTTATGAATAAGGAAACTCAAGGCGCCGAAATCCTTATGTGGAACATTTGGTGATTTGGAGATTTATTCGTGAATAGGGCGTTACATGTGAATAGGCTGTGAGAAAGCTGAAAAGTCATTCTTAATGTAATATTTAGCAATCGATTTAGCTATATCTGATGACGTATTTATGAGATTATATTTCTTAACATAAAACGATTATAAAACAAAATTATTTTTAAGCTTCACTAGGATTTTCAAAGGAATCTTGTCTCTTCTAGTTTGTGATAATAAGATTACTGTTTAACATAAAAAAGTATTATCTTCGCTAAAGCTAAAGCGCAAATGAATTTGACGCGAATACGTCTTTTTGATACCATATGGAGACAATCCTAAAAACCTAATGGTAACACATTAAATTTGTTTAGTTAATTGTGACAAAATAATTTTAAAACTGTTTTTATTTTCAACTCTGATTAATTTCATGCAAAAATCTAAGCTTTTATATTAATTTAAATGTAAAGATACTAAGTGGAGAGTACCAAAATAATAAAAGGCGAGTTGCGTGCATAGAAAAAATATCTAAAACCGACGGTCTACCGACTACGAGGCTGCTTTGATTTATAACAAAGCTGAAACAGAATCTGTAGGGCTGATTGTGAGGCAAAAAATTTAAGAAAATAATGAAGCTCATTTAATACGAGTACAAAAACATCTCCCGATTCGCGATAAATCCTTTCAGGATAGTGGGGTAATAGTCTTTTTTTCTTGGCCGTTGAAAAATTCAGTATTGCTGATAGCCATAGGAGACGATGATCGTTTTTGTACCTACTAAGTTTTGCCTACTTCATAAAAGAGAAACTTTAAAAATATGAAAGAAAAAGACATTAACTAAACTAAAAGTAAAGTGCAAAGTTCATAGAAGTATTGCTTTGAAAATCTGTGTTCATAGAAGTTAGCAACTTTAGAACAAAATGAAAGAACAGAAAAACTTCTACAATCTTTGTAGTACTAACGAGCAACGTCGGCTGTAGTAACTTACTTTTTATTTACGATTTTTACATAACTCTTGCTCTTTAATTACCAAATGTATATTATAATTATATTCTAAATATATTAAAAATACGTCTTTTTATTTGCTACCATACGGGGGCAATCCTAAAAACCTAATGACAACAAAATCAGGGGATATAGTTTAAGCGTTGTAGTTTCGAATATATCGTCTACATCCAAAACTAAATTATACGACTGAGCTAAACCATCAAAGAATTAATTATAATAGGCGAGCACAGTGTAAAATCGCGTACAGTGGAAAAATAACCGTCGCCATTTTAAGGTTATTTTACGACTTAAATAAAAATATAAATAACAAAAATATGACAACAAGCCTATTAAAAAGCAATAACTATATAATAAAACTATATAATAAAATGTATCCTTTGTCCTATTCCTGGATGCAACCTATTTGTGTACCAAGTTTTAGCTTAATCCGTACAACGGTTAGAGCGTGGAAAAGGGACAAACATCCAAATATCCAAACATCCAAACATCTTTACAAACTGTCACATTTATTATATTAGTAGGATTATGACACATATGTCAGTAGCTTAACAAAAAACCAAAGTTCCTACCCCGAATCAGCGACTATAGAACTCGGTTCCCACAAAACCCTTAATCCTAGTACAACAAAAGGTCCAAATCAAAATCATTCACCGATCGACCCTCACTGCACTCGACCCGCATCAAAACCTCCTCTCCTCTCCTCTCCTCTCCGCCAGATTGCATTAAATATTCACCACGCGTTCTCCTGACCCTCTTCCATACTGTCTATTTATTTACAATTCATGAACACGACTGAACGTTTTATGTAATAACAAACCGTTTTATTGAACTTGGCGAGGTTAAGAATGTTACATTTCATTCATTTATTAACACTAATTTAACTTTTAAGTTCAAAGTTCAACTTATTAAGTTAATTATTATTTATCAAAAATTAGCAACACATCCTTATCAACAAAATGATTTTATCAACTATTTCCGACGTCATAGCATTTCCGATTAAAATTTCTTTTGAGGATTCTTCAGAACATTTAAGTTTAAACTGTCTTTATACAAATTTCAACCGTCTGAGAACTGAACCTAGGACCTAATAAACAGCGATCACTAGCGGTAAGGCATGCCAAACTTAACGTTAACGTTCGTGACAGATATAAAACCGTTTAATAAAACGCCTGTGAATTATTTAGATACATTTGAAGGCTGCAAAAATGTTTATTTCATAACCACTTTACATTATTTTACATTACAAACGATTCGAGTTCGGGTTACTGTCACGGCCTTCAATGGAAAAACATGCTATACACAAGTAAATCGAAATATTATTCTTGCCACTCCTTACTTAATACCTTTACTTAATACCTTTCTTACTTAAGCTATCATTTATTAAAGTTCGGGACTAAAACCTTAACCAATTTATTATAAGTCTGCCTTAATTAGTCCGTCTCAAATTAGTCTATCTTAATCGGTCAACGCAGTCTGAATTAGTTGTCGAACTTTGCAATTGAGCACCATCTAATAGATACAATGTGTATACAAAGAAAATCAGAAATAGTAGTGGATGTGTTTCGATACCTTACGTTTTATTACTAAGTATACTTACAAGTACTTGCAGATGGGTCTAATAAAAACGTAATATTTAATATTTTATTATCAAGTTAGCCTCTTTGTAATATGACTAAAACTATTGTAGATAATTACTATAGTATACAAACTAATGTAATCAAGACAAGCAATATCACAAATACGTGTGTACATTAGTACTACATAGTTCTTAGAGAAATTGTATTATAAACGTGACTAACTTTAACTCCAACGTTTAAAGTTATTTATTTAATCAAGTTACGTTAATATACTTCATAAAGGAACAAAGTGG
>LGAG01001223.1:184382-206824 GCA_001278395.1 Lerema accius | reverse complement strand
GGCATCGTCTAGTACTTCATAAAGGAACAAAGTGGCGCAAGTAATATTAGTATGAGACTTTAATTCAAGGATGTTGAGAGCTCTTCGAACTTGTAAATTACTTTTTACAAGAAATTCCTACAAATTTTTATATAGAAAAATGCACGAAACTAAATTGTATGCATAATTATGTGTTTAAAAGGCATTTGAATTAGAGAGTAATATGAAACAACAGCATATAGCAGTGATTGTGGTTTGAATGTTGGTCTCTCGAACGGGAGTTCCTGGGTTCAAACCCCAAGGCACGCACTTCTAATTTAAAAAGTTATGTGCGTATTATACATTTATTAATTATGACTCTCTACGGTGAAGGAAAACATCATGAGGAAACCTGCACACCTGAGAGTTCTCCATAAAGTACAAAAAGGTGTGTGAAGTCTACCAATCCGCACTTGGCCAGCGTGTTGGACTATGGCCTGTGCCCCTCACATTGTGAGAGGAGACCGGAGCCCAGCAGTTGGACAGTTATGGGTTGCTGATGAATCTTATCGATGTTAATCATGATTTTGTAAAATAGTTGAGTTTTGACCACGCTAGATCGGAACACACATTTGTGAACGCGAACTACCGTAGCAGGAAATAAAATAATATAAAGATACCCATAATATCATGTCATAAGCCACACAGTACTCGTACGTGTCTCTACGGAGCCTTTCCATCTTTGTTACGAATTGTGGTTACATCAAAGAGCTATTGTCGGCATTGTGAGCGATTATGACGTCAGAGCTCGTGAAATTGACGATAAATAACGTCGATAAGCGCTTCCGTGTCTCGGAGGACCCTTTAAGACCATCCTGGTAGATGGTGAATGCCTTCATAAGAATACTGAGGAATACTGGCGAATGAAATGTTACTCCATTTGTTAAAGATTAGGATGTAACTTAATAACTGCTTGCGCTAGGAAAAAGGTTTAAGAAGAAGAAAGAGAGAAGAAATGGGATGAATGTTTTTGAGTGTATGTGTGTATGTATGTGCGTACCAATGTTTGTCCAATTCTTGAAGGATTTCAAAATTTGTTCTGTCATTGAATTCGTCTATAATGAGTTGGTAGCGAAGACTCGTCGGCTTTTTTGTTTTTCTATAAATGACTAGTGGACCCGCCCTCGCTTCGCTTCGGGGAACCTATGCTGAGACGAAAGTAAAAAAAGGAGTCTAAGTTACTCCTTATTACATCAGCTACCCGCCAGTGAAAGTCCCGTCGAAATCAGACCAGCCGTTTTAGAGATTAGCCGTATCAAACAGACTGACAGACAAAATTTAAAAATAGTTATTTTGGTACGTGTACCGTGTATAAATATGTATGCATTAAGTAAAAAGCTGTTATTTTAATATTACACACAGACATTTCAATTTTATTTAAGTAGGTAGTTGTATAGATTACTTACTTAGGTATTTGTTAAGTTGTTGTTAAAATAGACGCATATAGTAGAATCTGTTGTTTCAATCACAATCTTTATGTAATGAACTAATATACTGGTTGAATATCTAACATTTTAGGTTCTAGTTTTCTTATTTGCATGAATTATGAGCACAAATATGTCAGTTTATTGAAAAAGTTACAAAACAGCAGGTGGAGCTTTATTTACTAAGCTTTTAACAAAAGTTTCATATTAGCTTTTATATTAACTCTGTGTTTTTGGTAATATTTCACTGTAATTTCACTTTTCTGTAACTTTTTTTTTGCTATGCATAGTAGCAGTGTTTTAAAACTAAAATACTCAGTGCTTCAACCGAATTATATCTAAATGACGAAGAGCCACTTCGCTTAAGTAAAACTATGCTTTTTTGCCAGGGTAGTAGTGTGATTCTTCTTTTTTTCAAAATAAAAAACACACGTTGTATATAAAATTTAGCTACCGTTACTTTTGTCAACTTCAAATTCTTACATGTGCAAATTATTAACGTAGTCCAAAGTTGGTCCCTTTAAATACTAATAAATAGTTTAGTAATTGCAATTCAAAGATTAAAAAACATTTTTATTTTTCTACAGATAAGGTCGATATTCTTTTATAAGTACGAGTATAAATACCAATAGATTTGACCTTATTATGACCCCGTAAGAAATAAATTAGGTGGTAATAGATATGAGTAAAGAAGTGATAGCCTAGTGGCTTGAACGTTGGTCTCTCGAACGGGAGTTCCTAGGTTCAAACCCCACGGCACGCACCTACGATTTAAAAAGTTATGTGCGTATTAGATACTAATTATCAGTTGCTACGGTGAAGGAAAACATCGTGAGGAAACCTGCACATGGGAGTGTTCTCCATAAAGTTCTTAAAGGTATGTGAAGTCTGCCAATCCGCATTTGGCCAGCGTGGTGGAGTATGGCCTGTACTGCTCACATTGTGAGAGAAGACCTGAGCCCAGCAGTGGGACTGTAATGGGTTGCTGATGATGAGATATGAGTAAACGAAGTCCATTCTTTTCCTATCAAATAAAGCTGCGTAACGTTTGAACTGTACTAAAACTGGAATTATCCGATTATTACTGGAATAACATTATCCAAAAAGGGATATTTTAGGTGGATTAGTTGGATAATGGCAGTCATTTGGCTCGGTAAGCGTGTCACGTGTTGGTTATGTATCGGCTTTCAGCTCCATGAGGTTATATTGGATTAAAATAGAGCAATCATTACGTTTTGATAGGGTTGAAATTTGATTAACAGTTAAGGTTATTATTTTTAGAATTGCGTATTGGTCAATGACCTGTAAGCGGGATAATCGCATGCGTTTTAATTTTTCCGGTGCAAAACATAGTAGGAGCATTTTTGAGTTTACAAAGACTTATGTACTAGTTATGTGCATTATATTTGTTATATAATATCTTCTATGTGGTGTACAAACAATAAAGTGATTATTTATGTATCTATCTATCTATTTTAATTTAAGATATTTACGAAAACAAATTCTAAAGAGTGTTTGTTCTAAAGTGCGGTTCTTTGTAAGAGTCTAGCGTCTTCTAGCCAATTTTGAATTAAAATTTAGCTTTCGATTTTTCTCCATTGTAACTTTACTTCCAAATTCCAAGCTCGTGCCTGTGTTATTTAAAAAGGCCTTAAAAATTGAACTCGTAATGTAATAATATAATATATTGCTGTTTATGAAACCCTATTAAACCTGCAACGCCCGAACCTAATTCAGTAAATTTTTCACAAGTAAAACAATAAATTTTTAAGTACATTTTTAACAAATGTTTGAAACATTTAAATTATAAATAGAGCTACAGTTATAGGCATTACTCCAATACATTATTACGTGCAAACAGAATGTATTATCAGTCGTCTAAAAGCAATGTATCTCAATAACCGAGCACCATACGATAGGACTGCAGGCTATTATTCAGACCGCAACATTCCCTAGCTTGCGGTCCACCGATATTGCTAATATGTTATTACTTGAATGTTCAGTGCGTATAATTACCGTATAATTACCCATTACATTGATTAAGATGAGTTTTCAGGGTCCGGATGTTGTGATTTCAAGTTTCCTGCAAGTTACGAGTTTTAAATTAGTAGTTTAGTTTTAAATTAATCGCAAGGATAGTTAAGTTTAAGATAGAGCAGAAAAAAGGTATAGCTGTATCATGGACATTGTGTTATACGTGAATAACTTTATGTTACAAGTCATGTTTTTAAATAAAATATTTTAATTTATACACTTACGTAGTAAAATAACCTCAAAATAGTGGCGCTTTCCCCCGACACTGCGCGCGATTTTTCACTGTTCGCGCTTATTGTATTAATTCTTCAAAATTATAGCTATGAGGTGGTATAAATTCATTTTGGATATAGTAGATAGATTCGAAAATGCAACGCCAAACTGTATCCCTGATTTTATCATCATAAGGTTTTTAGGATTGCTCCGTATGGTAGCAAATTTAAAGACGTGTTCTGTGAAAATGTTTACCACTTAAAGTAAAAAATTAAATGCTAGATAAACTAAAAAATATTGAGCTAAATAACTTTCTAAACACTATCATCAGAGTATTGGGAATAGGCTCTAATTACCGGCTAATAGTTAGCCAAAGATATCAACTAATTTTACGGTTGTTGGCAATTCTAATTCTGGTCGTGGCACCTACCTGACAGGGCAACAATAACTACGATACTAACCACACGTCCAAAACATTTGCGGTCAAATATTGAACTCGGAATAAGCAAGCAAGTGTATTCATCTTGTTTTATTTAGCAAAACCACCCTTTAATTTTTTCGACCATTACGTATCTACGAGTATGTAGGTAATATGTATGTCCATTATGAACCCTATAATGAATACGAAACTAATGACATCTTATAAATTGAAATCCGTCAAGCATAGGTTGTAATGCAACTAATGCATGCCAAAGAAAAGGACACATATACTTATACATACATTCGCTTGAGAAACATTACCATTTACTCGTACCATTCTTCTAGCGAAGTCATATAAAAACCAATTACAACACAAAGTAGTACAATGTAAGCCCACCAGAACGTTAAATAAATGAACTGTTTGGTTGAAAGAAAGCAGGAATTACATGGAAAATATCTGCAAACCACACAATGAACGTCCCGGCCTCAAAGCGTACCAAAGCACTCGATCCGTGTTATTTACTCGGACGAACAATTTTGGTTAAATGTAGACTGATTTCACTGATTATGGGCAAACCGACGTATTAATATTAATATTCAAAATGTTATTCACATTGACCTGGTAGGTATTGACCTTAACGGATTACGTTTGTATCACTTTTAACCTAGTGAAAAGAAACTTGAGCCATATGAAGGTTAATGGGTTGTGACCATTATTGTTAGCATTAGCAAACTGGCATGCATATTGGTTTGAGTAAACCCTGCAACAGCCAATTATAGGTTTCTTTCAATAACAAATCAAGGGATCAACCAAACTATTACATTTATAGAAAATTCGTCATAGTAAATTGTCTAATATAATAAGCATTTAGTAACAGTAACAAAAAATTTAAGATCTGTAGTTCCTAATGTGGGTACAGAGTGATTAACTTAACTTTAAGAGTTGATATACTTTGCAGAGACACCTCTGTCCACTAAGTTCCTAACTTGGGGTAATTACCCCCTCAGGGGTAAATCAGCTATTTTACGGGGGTAACAAAGGACCTAGTTATTAGAATTATAAAGTAAATAAATACAAAAAAAAGTTGCTAGTACTGTTAATTTTGATAACATTTAAAGACAGGGTAAAATCCGGGATGAAAACTTCCTCATAGGTCACAGGGGTAACTATATTGAAAAAGTTGGGAACCACTGCTCTAACTGCGCTGACTGGGGTTATAATAATTATGCTACGACACGTAACACAGCCGGCATCCGGTAATAACTGAGACCGCAATAGTACACGTATTTGCGGTCACACTATATCACCATTCTACTTGACTTCCTATCAGAGTATGGCAATGATTAGCCGGAATTTCTACTATTTCATGTTACGTGCGCAGCGCTAAGCCCTTATAGTCTAATAAGCAGGACTATTAGTGCTATATTTGGCGCTTTTGCAGTGATTTCTGTACGAAATTATACCCGGTTTTCAGAATATCAGGCTTACTAATGACAGTGTTGTATGATTAATCTGTAGATTCTTATTAGATGAATGAATGAAAACATACTAAATAGAGGGTAGGCTATAGCCTATGTCAGATTTAGCTACGTTTTCTTTCTACCAGTTTGAATCTGTAGACTACCTACAGGAAACTTGTTTAGTACTAACATTATATTGCAACGGAAATTACAAACATTTGGCGTTTAACACTATAACATTAGCAGATAATAATGTCCTTTATCTTTCGATGGCGATCTTTATCTTTCGATGAACTTGGCACCTTAGATTCCCTTGCGTTGGAATGGTAGTATGTTGATGGTGTAGTTGGTTAGTTGGTAGGAGAAGAAAGCAGGAAGGAAAGAAACGTCAATCCAACTATCCTACATCCTACTAAATCTACTAATATTATAAATGTGAAAGATTGTGTGGATGTTTGTAAGTCCTTCACGTTCTAACCGTAGAACGTATTAAGCTGAAACTTGGCACACAGATAGTTTGCATCCAGGAATAGGCCATAGAATAAAAATAGATTGTGTCCCGATTATAAGTTCCCTTGGGATACATTCAATATTTTGTCTAACGACTAGGCACGTCATGGTCTAGTAAAATATAACATTAAAACCTTCGCGTTGCAACCGAGACATATCAGTAGGTACCACAACTGCTATCGTGTTATCGTTAACAGTTTATGTAACTACGAGTACACTACATTGTACATGTTTTTGTTTATTCTAATTACGTTAAAGCTCGCTGTGACGCAGCTGACCTAAAAACTTCGTACAAACTTTACTTTGCATGCTCGGTCATACCTAAGGGTTTCCTTTCAACAACTTTTCCCAACTTTCGTAAGTGTTCCCAGAATATTTTGATAAGACGTAAGTTTATGGATTTGATGACTTTCTTTATAACCCAACTGTGCAAGGATCGCAGGCTTCGTGTTTTTCAAGCGTATGTATGTCCACTCCATTTCTTCTTTCATCTCAGCGTGATGATATACCGGGTGTAATCGTTAAGTGTGCACAGGTGATTATTCCGTAACTATTGCAGATATCAAAAAACTTTAAACTGATATCAAAAGTACTTTATCTAATGAGTAAAATGGCAATAATAACTTTTTTTAAATACGACGAGAAATATAAAAAAAAATTACATTAACCACTCCCATACATTTTGTATGACATAGAAGAAAAGTTTTGGTTTCTTTATTTTAAGTAGAATAGTACCTACTGTTTACCCTTATCATATTAATTATTTTCTTTACGAAACAATTTTATGGCATAATAGCCAATAATAGTGCAGCCAATTGGCCAGCCAGATACCTGGATCTCACGCCTTGTGATTTCTTCCTATGGGGATTTGACAAAGATCACGTGTACGCTGAGAGAGTACACAGCCTAGAAGAATTACAGAATCATGTATGTCGTGCAATTTATGAAATATGGTATTATGGAAAGTTCATTAAGGTTTCTAAAATAAAGCTCGTCATAGTATTGCAACAACGAGGACGTCATTTCGAACACCTGCTTTGAATTCAAAATGTTGTACCTTACTAAGAAATAAAATGTATGGGAGTCCTTAATGTAAAATTTTTGGATATTTCTAGTCTTATATTTAAAAAGTTATTATTGTCATTTTACTCATTAGGTAATGTACTTTCAATATCAGTTTAAAAGTTTTCTGATATCTATAATAGTTACGGAATAATCGCCTGTGCACACTTAACGATTACACCCTGTATAGTCTATAGCCTTCCTCGATAAATGGACTACCTTACACTATAAGAATTTTTCAAATCGGTCCAGTAGTTTCTGAGATTAGCGCGTCCAAACAAACAAACTCTTCAGCTTTATATTATTAGTATAGATAGGTTTTCTTTTTTTATAGCTAACCCTGATTTTTAGGAGACAATTATTTGTCTTTAAAATAATAAATAGTTCAATGATGAAAATATTGATGATGCTACATCATAAAAAGATTCCAATTAGATTTAATGGGAACTACATAATTCAATAGGCAATCGAATCAATTTCCATGAATCACCGCTATCGTGGTTTAATTTGCCATAAATATTTGAATACCCTTTATAATTTATTCCTAAACAATCTGACCGAACATCTAGTATTAAAATTGCAATTATAATTTACGAATATTAGGTTGTAGGTACACGTAGGAGCTATAAAAAATATGCGATTTGGTTGCAATAGTGCATGTGGATTCAAATTCTATTATTTGACTGTATAATAATCAAATAGTAATTACTTTGAAGTCTGTTTAATACGATTGTTACGCTGTCTGTTGATTTGTATGGAACTAACTATATAAAGTAGAATTGGCGAGCTTGAGGACTCGGAAAGTTAGAACTAAATCCATACACACTAATAATAATTTATTATGATTATTAAGTACTAGTGGACCCGCCCTCGCTTCGCTTCGGGAAACCTATGCCGAGACAAAAGTAAAAAGAAGTGGCCTAAGTTACTCCTTAGTACATCAGCTACTAGCTGAAAGTCCCGTCAGAATCGGACCAGCCGTTTCACAGATTGGCCGGATCAAACAGACAGATAGACAGACAAAAATAAATTATTTCGGTATGTGTACCGTGTATACATACGTATGCATTAAGTAAAAAGCGGTTATTTTAATATTACAAACAGACACTTCAATTTTATTTAGTTGTATAATATAGACCTATAGAAGATATTATTAAGAATATTATAGAAATTATGAAATATAATGCTACTCACCGAATAATTGATTGTTAACAATCGTAAGTCAATTACTGTCGCAAGTGGATCTTCGATCGGTCGTTCCTGCCACAACAAAGCGTCGCGACGTCATCGAGGGCCGACGCCGACGCTCTGAAGTGCCTCTCGCAATGTGCACGTGCCTTGGCAGGAAACACTGGCATTGGATCCAAGTCCGAACACATCTAAGTCTAATTAACTACTCGAAGCTTCAGCTGATAATTGGGGACTTCACTGATTGCTTTTTAACTGACTAGAAAAGATACTTAAGTACGTTATTTGCCGCTTTATCATAAGCAAGATTTACCTCACCAGTATAACAATACGAGAAGAATTCTATTCAGTTTTTTTTTTTAATTTTTCTATTTAATACAGTGCAGTAGGTACTTTCGGAAGGTTGGAACTCCTTGCGACTGTACTAGCAAGGCCTGAACATCATATAGAAATATTGTCCTTGCCAAGACGAATCAAAGTCCAGTTTCGATGGGGTAGTGTGGTTCGCTTAAGGAGTTCCTGTGACCACCTTCGTTCTCCATCATCAGATCAGCTTAAATTTATAATAGTACTAGACGATGCCCGCGGCTTTGTCCGCGAAAGAGTAGATAAAAAAATATTGAATTCATCCCAAAGGAACCTATAATCGGGATAAAATCTATCCTATGTCCTATTCCTGTATGCAAACTATCTGAGTACCAAGTTTCAGCTTAAACGGTCAGACGGTTAGAGCGTGAAGAAGGGACAAACATCCAAACGTCCAAACATCCAAACATCTTTACAAACTTTCACATTTATAATATTAGTAGGATTGTAGTTTTATCTATCAATATATTTTGTACAATAATATTTGGTATTACAGGTTTATTTAAGTAACTATTCATACGATTAATACACCGAGATAAATTAAAACAAAGTGCATCATAAATCGCGATGAATGATAAATGGAGCTTAACAATTTTCGTGTACAGTTCAAAACCTCATTACGAAGTGTTTTCCGAACAAATTAACAACGACTCAACACGTTCAACCTTCCTGGAAACACGATAAATTAATAACTGTTGCTCAGTTAAATCATGAAAACATCTATACTTATTTTTTAATTATATCGTATTTCAAGATGACTTCTTAAATACCGTTAAATCCCATTATAGACCTAAGCCCAGTAGCCATTAGTAATTTGCCTAAACACTGTAGCAACTAAAAACTAGCTTGATTCTTGTACGAATAAATACGTAAGTAATATTCAAGAAATATTTTTATTTTATCAACTGTGTTTTTATTTGACTGTACTTACCCATTAAAAACAGTAATAGGATCAGACCGGAATGGTCAAATGTCATAGGATCAGACCGGAAAAAATACCTACTTGGGATCCGTTTGTTGGGATCCGACCGGAATAACCCGTTCTTTTAAGTTTTACATTTGTTTTTATTTCCTATCCCCTATTTATGAGTTACCTGGAAGATTCTACGTAGTTGTAAGACTTCCTGTACTTGTTTTTAGTTTATTTTTTTTGAGCATTTACCTTGAATATCTGTGTAAAATGCCTAAGAAACCGTAGTGCTTACTTTAGACTCGACTTCCTTCATATTCTCACCTGTTTGTTAAAGAGTCGTCGTTTTAGAGAAAAGGCAACATTGTAAAGGCTTCAGTTTTCCTTTACCGAGTTTCCCTCGATTACCACTAGTACTGTTTCGAGGCAATAAAAATAATAGTTTAATTGAACTGTCAGCAATACGAGGGGGATTTAACGAAACCAGTTTGTTGTCAAAATGTTATTTTATCTGTACTTCGTTTAACGAACTCGCGTACAGCCGAAAAACCCATCAAAACTTTTTAAGTAGTAATAAGAAATTTTGGTAGGCAACCGCAACCGTTCCGCTCGTTCCAAATACTTTGGCGGTGTTTCCAACTTGCCAAGTCCAGTTTTTGTTTTTTGTTAGACGTCTGTTACACCGACGCGAACAGAGACAGACAAAATTTAAAAAAAAAAAAATTTGGTATAGCCTGACCAGGAAAATAAAAAATCTGGACAAATTGCGCTCTAATTACTTTTCTTATAGTAACACTGAGTATAGTCATGTCACGCACAAAAATCTCACAGAAACAATGAAAAATGAAACTTACGCCTTCGAATAACGAACTTTGACAGAAATAGACACTTGACATTTTAGCGTTACTGTTGCCACTAGAAGAAATTAGTTCCATTAGTTTTCCGCAACATGACGAGCTTTTTTATTTTCCTGGTCAGACTTTACGTGCACCGTGTATACATACGTAGGCATTTAGTAAAAAGCAGTTATTTTTATATTACAAACAGACATTTAGATTTTATTTAGTTGTATAGATGTCAGGACATGTTAATCCATCAATTCAAACTCACAGGTGACGTAATTTACGCGACACTGTCAACGTTACGCGACAATATGAAACCGGCCGCTCGGTAGGATACGGCGAGGGATGACAGATTTTTATTCGTCACTTATTTAGTCACAATTGTATACGACCTCTCTGTCTATGCTTTTTTATGGGTCTGTGTTTACTCTATGCAGTCGTTTTCGCAGGGCAGTTACTATAGAGTATCACTGGCTAACTAGTCAGAATTAGAGAGTGATGTTATTACACTATGCTGTATCTTAGGTAGACTAAACAACGTGTAGTGTGATAAGTTCCTTACTACAGTTTAAAAAATCTGCTTTAGGGTTTCTGGAAATACTTTAACAGGCAGTTCTTGGCATTTTTACAATATCCGGTCTGTATGCTTTGACGATAAATACAAATAATTTGCTTTCGAGCTATGACGTCAACTTTGTACCAAAGAAATTGATTGCAATTTGAAAATAGTAAAGTTCGTGCCAATACTTAATATTGAAGTTAATATATTCAACAGTAAAAACGACAGTAATTTTAGCTGTTCAGCACACGTTTATACTATAATTATATTAACTCCATGACATCTCAAAAATATTTCTGTCGTAATACCTAGACACGTAATGTTTTTTCACGATGCTCGAGATACAAGCCATAATTTATTATACTGGCCTGAAATAAGGTTACCAAGTAAAAAAATAGAAACTAGTAGACCTAAACATCTTTGCTCTTGCAACATTTTATATATTTTTATTTACTCGTAGTTTATAAAGCAGTCTTTAGTTCTCGCGGACCATATCAAAGCAAAAATATTACAGAAAAGTAAATACGAATGTTTGATATAACATTCAACATCCACTTTGAGTCATAAAGAATTTTCTAACAATTTATAAAATATTAACTCTTCGGTTGTAAGTACGGCTCAGTAAAGAGGATATGGAAAAAGGGTTGTTGCGAACAAACGGACCGACTATTTGCTCTGAAAAAGTGACCCATAAACTGGGACGATATCACCACATAACTCCTTTTTATGATAAAAGGGTCGTAAACCTGGACAAAATCTATATTATTATAAAACTGTTTTAGAGCCGTTTTTATTATATGGGAGTAAGTGGCCACGCAGCCCATAAACATTTCAACGAAACCAAACATAAATATAACTCAAATAAAACGAGAGTGACCCGTGACATACTTTTTTGGTGTCAAGAGAATTGTCATAAATATAGATCATCTATATGAATCTGATTCATATGATCTATCTGATTATGTGATAAATTTTTTCATGCACTGATTCATGATTCAATACACCTTGACTTTTGAACAGTTTGTCTCAGTACCCGGGTTCGATTCCTAATCATATCAAATCTTTAGAGACATAATACGCAACACGCAACGTAAGAATTCAGTCTGTCTTACTAAGACTTAGCACAGTGTAATATATCAGTCACCCTAACTCCAACTAATTAGTCAGTCAGTAAAACGAACATTGCTGACTTAAAAGAGACTAAACATCGTGTAACGTAGTAAGGTTTTAACAAGGTAAGGTTACAACAGGAAAGCTTCAGGCCAAAAAATATAAATTATAGACTCAGTCTTCAGAACAAAAAGTTACGTCTATTTTCAATGTCAAAGAGCTTGGCCTGACGAGCATTGTACCAGGAAATGTTATGATTTGTTATTTAAGTTACAGTTTTCCGACCATGCTTATATTTGTTCCAATGAGTATATTTATATATTGTTGAATTGGAAACTTCTTTATCAGGAAAATGACATAGAAAGTATTATACAGTATTTCTACTTGGCTAATAGATGGCAGCACGGGAGTTTCTTACTATTTACATACTATTATTATATACTATTGTTAATGACGCTATAAATCGTGATTTACTGTTTTGTACGCGTATCATTGCATTGGTTTCATTATCTTGAAGCCGAAATTTGTCCAGGATACTACGTATGAATCTCAGACATTTTTTAAGTTTGAGTTTGAAGCATTATATTCGGTGTAACAGGCCGCCATCTTTCCGCCCTATATAAAAGTTACTTCCAACTAAAGAGCTATCTAAGTCCTAACCTATAACGGTTATATCAGATCCTCGTTATATCTGTTAAAGACCGCTTATAAAGATTCAATCCCAAAACTCTTTCGACGTTTCAAATTATTGAACAGCTTTTGTGGGTACAGTCAGCATCGAAAATTACCATACGGGGCTCAACGGTACAGTTGCAAAGTGAATCAAACTGACGGCTGACGGTTAGTTCTGACAATAGACATTCGTATTGTTTGAGTGCATCAGTCAAATGACGTACGCGATGACAAGAAAACCTGACACGAAATATACAGGCAACATTGTAGATTTTCCTTCTGACATTCACAAAAAATGTGCTGATTTTTTTAAATTTTTTGGTTATCAATGGACTCGAATTCACTACCAAAGTGGAACTGTAATCAACGTTGTAAAAATTTACCTTTTAAAAAAAAAGAGTTTTTTTCCTGGGGCTTTTTTTCCTCCAAACCGACACTAGCTTACTTACGCTTAAGTACAATGTATATGTTTCATAAAACCGATGATTAGTAGATATCGTGTCGTATATTCTGGACTATAAAAATCCGTGGAATTCCGAGTAGATGACAGCCCTAATAAGTCACAAAATAAAGCCCCGTCTTAGATCGACAACCCTAAAACAACAGAAAAACTAACCAACTCAATAAACCTAGGGCAAGACACAAATTGATTTAAAGTATGTAACAAGCTTTCGCGTGGCAGCACAAAGCCACTCCAGAAACAGAACGACGTAAAATAAGATAAAACAAACTACAAACGACGCTGCTTCAGCAATGAAACTCCACGACGTTAATGGTGTATTTATTTACAACAATGGTATACGATTGGCTCTTAGACTGTTACTCTATTTGAGCTCATTAGGAGGAAAGGAAGTCGTCCGCTCTCAATAAAATATGGACGTAATAAAGCTTATTAATAATAACAACAGTTTTCGCGTATTTGTATGTTCATTCATATGTTCGATTCTCTGGTTCGTTTTACAGAATACCAGCTAAAAAGGCTTGATGAATTAAAACGTATAAAGTCATTAGATTTGTCTTTATTGTAGAAACTTATGCTGTACTTACGAGTACAAAATGTTGTACTTCCGACTAATGTTCTTTACCCACAGGTAACACACATAAAGTATCCCCACAGGGTTATTTTTCCTTAGTAATTACTAGTTTCACTTGTACTTTAAATCTTTAACAACTTACATAAGGAGGATTTATATTATGTAGATAGATACATGTTATATTCGAAACACGCTGCTCCGACAGCGATAAGGCTGTACCAAGCTATCCATTGGAGGCCTTTCGATCATATCTCAACAGAAGCCCCCGAGTAAACACACTTGATACATTGTAATAACAATAACAACGGTCGATCAGATGAATTGGGAATTGTGTAATCTCCAGCCCGTCCACAGAGCACCGCACGAATCACCATGACACGCGTTCGACAAACATTTCGGTAATTGCCTGCATTACACTGTGCTAGAGGATAGAGTATTGGGAAACGTGTTGTGTAGTGTTTGTGCGGTTCGTGGTTTTTTAATGAACAAACGGATACGCGGTACCATTGGTGTTATGGCCACTGCTCTCTTAAATAGGTCTAGTTATTGAGGTCCGTAAAAGGACTACAGTCATCAAACTTCAAGGCCTCAAATTAAAAGAGCTCTCATTAAGGTTAACCGCGTCCTGGTCCAAAGGATCGGAGAAGAGGCTTCATAGCTGTTATGCTGGTGGGAAATACTACATGGAAATCTGTGGTCTTTGAAGAATCCATAATGATAAAGGACACCGCCGAGGATGAAGCGAGGGCAGACTCCAATCGGACAGGACTTGAATTAGATCTGGAGGGGATGGTTGAAGACGGGACAAACCCACTGCATATTACGTAGGAGAGATCTCTGAGCCTCTTCATTTTGTGGCAGGTGGCTACCCTGGGGTTTTATGTAAAGGAATCTTATAACCCGCAGCGATAGGGTTCAGATATCTTAAAGATTTCCCCTCGGAAAAAAAGGGTACCGGCTTTAATTCCCGACCAGAGCAAATATTTACGTAATAGATAAAATATTTGTTTCTCGATCGTGGATTTTTGCGCTGCCGATAATTTACCATTCTCAACGTAGGAAATTCTAATCCGCTGGATTATTACTACTAATTCCATACAGCGTCAATAACCATCGTAAGTTCGAAATAATGGCCAGAGAAATGAGAATTATCGGTCGGAGAATTGTGTTGCGAACGTACAAATAAATTATTCTCTGAGCATATGATTCGAGGGATAATTAACGGCAAAGTTCGCCGGCATGACTGTGGTCTGGATGAAACACTACTAATTGACGCTACACCCAATGAACCCACATGAATGAGCCTCGCCGAATACAGAAGTGGTCTTAAGCTTTGTTCGGACTAGTGTAGTAATTTAATCGAGTGATGAGTAATTAGTAGTTCACCAAAAATGTTTGAATTGAAATCCAAAATTATACGTATAAGATTATCTTTGGTTTTTTTAAAGGTAAATGGTCAGGAAAGAACGGTAAAGGGGACCCTTCTATTTATCTCTGTCTTTGAATAAAATATATTTTTTTCCTGATTAAAGTTTTCTTTCTCTAACCAGCTTGTAGTAGTATTCATTTCCATTAATATTGATCATTAACATTAGCCCTAAACCACATTAGCCCTTGCCAACAAGTTTTGTTGTTACACACTTCTTGAATTATTCTATAGGCGAGTCACGTATTTAACTTTGGGACTTTATTGTTGTACAATTGTACACCAAACGCCATAAAATATCGCTGTACTTTACTAAAACGATATGAATTTGTTGAATAGATTAGTCTATAATTTAATTCAGTCAAATCATTGCGTAGTACGATCTTCACTGTGTAAAATATGTATAAAATTGTAAACTGTACTCGGGAAAATAATAAACGATCGTTGGGCAATGGCTGGCTATACATACTTTAATTATTAAATTACTCAATACTCGACTTAAATATAACTTAGCCTGAACTAGCCTTTGGCATACGCTAGGATTAATGTTATACTGGATTTAACAAGTTCAAGGTTTAGATTTAGTTGAGATACTTTTCGAGGCTTCGATCTTTGAACTGCAGGTGAAAAGTCTTGTTTGTAAAGTCGGCTCAAACAATTGAAATGGTTTATATATCGTTCAGTTCAGGGTCAAGAAATGTTACATTGGAGGTGGAATAGAGTTCTCTATGCCTTTAGAGTTCCTTAACCTATATTAAGTCACTCAGAGACAATATTCAAGTTTTTTTCATACCACATTTTCACTAAAAGTCTGTTTGGTCTTAAACACCCTTACACGTAAAATACGAAGAAAATGTAAATAACTTACAAATCAAATGTAATTTTTATCTGATATTTTGTTTTATAAATTTTAGGTTTTTACAAATAAATTCTCTTAGCAATTAATTTTCTGAAGGTATTATAATTTTCTGAAAATTATAGTTAGTAATACCTATTAAGTAAAATACTTCAGCAAGCTTGAATTCACAAATTAATTTATAACATCGACTATAATAAGTTTGGGGTCATTTTTTCCTCGATTTTTCAATAAAGGGAAGTGAAAACTGGGCAATAATAATTAATTTTTATTTGGCGCCAACGCGGGGTGGCCAGCGTCGAGCGCTTGGAGTGTTGCCAGGTGGGGGATTCCAACTGAATTTTTAATGGTGGCAACATTAAGCGATCGAGTTCGCGCGTGCCGTGATACCGTTGAAATTGTTAAATTTTATTCGAGCCTGTTGCAGCTATTGTTTCGTATCGTTGGGTTTGTTTAATGCTACAAAAGATGGCGGACATACATTATTACTTGTATTTACGATATTTATTTTCCGTCTACCATTCAACCGCTAAAGCTACGAGTATAACGGTTTCGCTTTAACAATTGAATGTTTTCGATATATTTTTGAACGCGTCAATCTTTATTGCGAACATTTTATTTTTTTGGGCGGCATACGGTGTTGGTCAGCCGCTACGGGTAAATAAAATTGAAGTCCATGTTTATCGAATTTCCTTTTTCAAATAAATATGTAGGACAGAAAGGTTGGTTAAGGCTTTTACAGGTTTAAAATGTTTTCTTTGCAGTAACGATTCCAGCAATTAAAAAGTAATTACCTACTTAGGGGCCTGAGGTATTTCCTCTGGAATCTAATTGATCTATCTAATTGATATATCTTAAGATATAGGACTGTGTATCTAATTAAAATTTAAGATATGGATACGATAGTTGCCGGTACAGAAAGATTAGTACCTACTATAATTAAAAAAAATAGTTTTAGAAAGTTCTAGTTCCTTAATTTTACCATAAAGCTGACAAGGTAAACAAGGGGTTCCAAACATTTTACTACAAGTAAAAGTTTTTAGTAAAAAGAAGACTTATTATTATTTATTAACCATAATGTAAGTAATCGACTTTAACATACCTTATTCTACTTTTTTTTGTTTCGTCAGTTAGCCTAGTTAAGTTGAATAAGAGTACCTAAACAACATTTTTTCTGTTATTTTTAAGGCAATGAACCCCGTAGTTTTTACACACCATTGTTGACAGTAAAATTGTTATTATTAATTAGTTTTCCGTAATGCACAAATTACCTTAAAACCTATTTATTTAATACTGTTAGCGACATCTATCATTCATTGTTAAAACTAAGTAAATTGCAAAGCTTTCCAACCATAGTATAATAGTTGCTTAAACGAATCATAGATGTCTCTAATACTAAAAACTCATTTTTATTATTTTTAAATTCAGTGTTATTTTTAAAACGTGAACGCTGGTTACATATTTTAATAGCCAGTATTTAAGTTAAAAATAAGTTCGGCTAATCAAATGGGTAATTTCTCTAGAAACCTAGTGATAAACTTGGTACTAATTAATGCTAAAAATATGTATGATGTATAATATTCCATATTATACGTTCAATTTATATTTATATTGCCGAACAAGATAGCAAGCTTACTGGCTGACAAAAATATTCTGATGTTTTCATAATTCATCAAATCGCTGCAGCTATTTATATTATCACTATCTAATATTAAACATAGTACTCTTTTTAGTCGGTCAACGTACGACCTATTAACCTAGCCAGGGGATCTCAACTAATAAACGTCCGATATGTTTTAAAATGCTGATCGTATGTAACTTAAACGTTTATTTTAAAATATTTTTGTGCTGCATTGACGAAGTACGAATGAAATATAGTATTAAAATGCGATCAGTGGCCCAGTGTTATTTTTTTTAGTTTTCATTAACTTGTATGAAAGTTATAATAAAAAACTTTATGTAAAATAAAAACAGCTAAAAATATATACCAGTAACATTCCATAGTTAGATAAAAAAATGCAAAGGAAATGCGCACACGTTATAAAAATTAGACAGTATCAGCAAAAATGATGAATAACATTGTGAATAGTATCGAATTTATTTATTTAATAACCTACATTCATGACACAGTTTAAAGTTAAACGACGGTAAAAATACCGTTCGTTTAATCAACGGCTGTCAGATAAAATCACGATTTACTAAAAGGTATTAATGTGATGACTTGTACAATTATTATTTTATACAAGGTACCGACAATGATACCTGTACCTCATTATATCGTGCGATAATAAATAAGATGGTATAAAAATAGCCTGAGGGAAGGAATTTCATGTTCTAAGTTCGATATAGATCCAATCCAAACTTACTCGTATGTATCTTGTAGATTTAAACAAGGCGAGGTGGAAAAGACCTCGCAGGCAATCCTTGATGCACTGGACCGGCTAAATTAAGTCTGCAGTTGGCCAAAATGAAGACCAATAGGTTGAGGTTGTAAGATGGATTAATGTACAGAAGGATGGATGAGGATGTATGAGCTTCTCATGACGACAGAAATGCTTTTTTGGTTGTTATTACTTTTGCGATGCCTGTGTATATAAAATTTACGAGAATTACTGCCATACTTAGTATTTAAAGTCTGATTAAGCATTTTTCAATGGTCACAACAAAATAGGTACATAAAACGCTACAGTTTCATGTTGCGAAACATTGTGTCAGTACAAGATCGCGCTTTTCAATTGACGCCAATAGATGGGTCCGATGCGAAGATAAACACCACTCGTAGTCGCTAATCGATGGAAACGAATTGCTAATGTCGTTGCATTGATCTTGTTGACTGAGATTGATATGGGAGTGCGTTTGGGATTCACTTCTGAGTTATATCTTGCAGGAGTGCTATCAAATTGCAATGAAATCTTTAAAGGAATAGTCAATGAACTAGCTCGTTGCCACGGGATAGTAATTGTAGTTGAAGTTATCTTAGAAATCCAAAAAAGCATTAGCAACGCGTTGCCAGTCAAGAAAGAACACTGGTAAACGCTCTAACTGGAACACGACGATTCATTTGGTGATTAAGTTGAAGAGGTAGCTAGCCAGGCGAGTTACACAGAATGAAATAAGAATAAGAAGGCGCTTAAATGTTATTCTGTCTGTGACCTGTAATTCGAGTAACAAGGTGTTATTTAATACAATAGTAAGTGCTAACTACTTACGCACTAACCACAAAGTATGTTTTGTGGTCGGCCTTACGGAATGTACAGTTATTTCTTTGATTTTTACAAGAATAAAATACCTAATAAAAATTATCTTAAAAGCAACTTAAACCTCCTAATTGCCTGAAGTGAACTGAGCGTAAGATACTAAGATAATATAATAAAACCTAATTGCACTTGTAGTCTCTTGAAAACCTAATGCAACCAAATAATATTACAGGTTACCTTTTGTATAGTTCTTATGAACGATTGAGCATAAAGTCAGCGCAGAGTCAGCGTTATCTTTTTTGACATGTTACCGTTCCAAGACCCACTCGACACCGTTTATGGGCACAGTTATTCATCAAACAAAAAGATAACAAACAGTTGGCAACATCTGCTTCATTCGCGACCTTTGCGCGCGCGCCGGTCAGTAATTCCACAATATCGACCGCGTCGCGCGCATCTCGCGAACTCTGTTCCGTTTCCGAATTAAATGTTTGCTGACGATATTACTAACATAAACACTAAAACAGTCGTTATCTTTACTAAATAACATCCAGAAAATATGTTTACATTTTTTTGCTGAACTTAAAAATAATGAAATACTCAATTGACTTTTTTTCATGCAATTCAAAACAAAGTGAACAGATTAAATTATCAATACCCTGTGGACAAAATTAAAAATAATATTATATTACAGATTAGCTTAACCTGGGTTAGCAAGTGCGGCGATCGCCGCGTATACTTTTTCCCGCGCATTTTTTTTGACATGAGTGTTTTTAATTACATTAATTTAGTATTGATGTGAGACGTGTTTAGAAATAGAAACTATTTAATCAAACAAAATGCTATGGTTATTAGCATTAGTTTGGGTCCCAGTGCAAACACATTTTATTGAGACGCCACAGAATGTCACAAGGTAAGTAGTCCCTACTTATTTTCCGAAACCTAATTATGTTAAATTACCCACAAAAGCCTTGATAATAATTTAACATTGTTCAGATTTTCCTTAGTTAAAAAACATCGTATACCTATTCATAACACAAAAGTTCTATTTAATTCTTAATCATAACTGAGCATTGCTTAACTAAAGTGGATACCAAATTAATGTAATTGAACCCTGTTTATGCAAATAAAAGCTACTGAACGGATGTGACCACTGTTCCCAGAAAGAGTTACAAAAACATAACAATGAGAGAACGCGATGTTCATTTACCATGAACTGAATTGAATCGTTCATTTGAGCATTGATTAAGTAGACCGGATATCGCTCAACATTAAGCTTGGACAATGTGCATCGCGAAGTTTGTTTTGGAACTGAATGAAGATCATAACATGTAGGCAGCAATGTTTTAAGTTTGCTACAAGCCAAATGAAAATAAAAGTGTCTGATTTGAATGCTGAACAGGTGGATATAGGCCACTAAATACTTCCTTAACTAACACCACATGAGATGTCTATAGAAAACCTGACGTACTTTTTCAGTCTCATGAATATCATGTCCCATGAACAAACACATTTGTCAACGACGAGTGACTGTCGTACCTAAATGATGTAATAACTATGTTTTTACCAAGCTATTGTTCTTTCGCGGAAACAATTACTATTGAACTAATTTACCTATTCTTTTTGCCCTTGTATTTGTATCAAGGCAGTTTACATGTCTTTAACCGGTAGAACCTTTGAGAGATCAATCTACTTTTAATCAGTATAATTACATCAGCCCTGAAGTCATTGTAGGTTTTCGGTTCGATTTGAAACATGAGATTCAGGAGTTGAAACGGAATCTATGAATTTACAAAAGGCTTTTCATTAGCATTTAATACTTTATCGCTTAAAGACCTTATCCGTTAACACAGGCATTACAAATTGTCACTGAACATATCGCAAAACCTGAGTAATGCCACTCGTTAAGCAATACTCCACGCCATAAGTGTAGCCTAGCATAATCAGTAAAGAAGCCAAGTTTCTTCCCCGAAAATATACCTACTCTACCTTTAGCGCAGTTAGCCTAGTGATTGAAAAAGCAAGCCAAGTTTCTTCCCCGAAAATATAGCTACTCTACCTTTAGCGCAGTTAGCCTAGTGAATGAAGAAGTAAGCCAAGTTTCTTCCCCAGCACCAGTCCCTGTACAGACAGGAACCACCTGTTCCTCGCGCCTGGCGTGCTGACGGCAGGTGGAATCAGCAGGGCCTGCGTCTCCAGGTTCTACCCTGAAGGTCCAGTGCGGATGCTGCTCAGTCTCCAAACCGAGCAAGGAGAATTCACCACCGCCACCCGAGATCTGCCACCAGGTAATTTCCTCGTTATTGCCACTAACGCTAGGCGCGTACTAGGTAGTCAGGATGTGGCAGTCAAAATATGTAAGGAATTCGTGGATGCCTATATGCGCGGGCTCCCATACGTCATTATGTTCGCTTGGATGCTGCATTCTGGTTGCGTATCGCGCGCTTAGGGTAACAGTCTTGCTATGAAGTAAACTCATCGCTGATAAGTGTATGAGTGCAGGTATGAAGGTCCTGGCAAAGATTTCCTTTAAGTATTGTAGATATCACTCTTGCGCCTGCAATCTAATTCCCAATGTTTTTGGTATTTGCAACATTAAATATTTTGGGAAGCATTTTTAAACAATTAGCATATTCAGAATTAGTTACGTAATTTGATTTAGTCGGAGAGGAAGTATTGAGAACGTACATTTTATATAACGGTTTTATTTCAGGAGATGGTGGCTGCCTCGATATTAATGTACCATTGAGGCCAAACACTAAAGCAGAGTTAAATGTGAATCTTAGGTAACTATAAAATCATCATCATAATAACAAAATAGCTTTAAAAATATACAACGTGAATTCCTCTTATAGCAAAATACCAAAACAATAAGTCTTGGTCAGGTTTTTAGTACATTGACGACCAGTAAGGCGCAATATTTACCTGGTTACCCGGATGAAACTCGGCACTCCTTCTGATTGAACTTCTTCAGGTTAATTTCCTAGGGAGATGGAAGTTTGAATGATCAATTTAAGTAAATTCTGTTCTCGACCCAGAGTTCTTTTCGGTTAGGTTAATAATCGAAATGTATCGGTTATTAACCCCCTGTTAAAAGGGTTAACAGGTTAAAAGGGTTACCGAACAATTCTGTATTTTCA
>LGAG01001223.1:170971-183758 GCA_001278395.1 Lerema accius | reverse complement strand
ATTACTGATCGTTTTCATTTATTTTACTGCCCAAACTTTACTGCCAATGTCATCAATTTTACTGACCAAAATCTAAATATATTACCGCCGCGTTAAACTAGTGCCATTCATTTTCATTTAAATACAAATCAATGGAATCTGTTTATACTTATATACTTATTGTTATAAACGTGTATTAAATTTGCATACGGTGCGAGGTGCGACCGAACTGTGTCAGTAGTACAATACAATCTGGTTGTGTCGCGGCGCAAATTACGATTAGGACATTTCATTAAACGTCGGTAATTATGACCAACCGGTTAGCCCGACTGCTACAGTGAGAGCGACCGAATTTGGCAACTGTAATCGGGTTTGGATATTGGATGCTTCATTAATGCAGGATGGGTGAGTGATTTATTGGTTGATTGATGGTGGATGATGGTTGATGATCGGTGATGATGTTTGATGGTTTGTAGGTTAGTAATTGGATAACGTTGACGTTTATAAAAATTACACATGGTGTTTAATTATGATTTTAAATAATCTTTAGTTATGCGTTGTATATTCGAAAAGCACAATTTAAACAGTCGGTTTTTTTAGTGCAAAGCTGCAGCTTTTAGTGACTCCTAGTGACATATTATTCAATTTGTAACCTAATTACCTGCACAGCAAAGTTGTTAGTAAATTAAAGGCATAAAGAAAAATTACGTACCTATACATATATGTACATATAGATTACTTGTTCATAGAATAACGTGTGTCTTTGAAAGTAAAATGAAATAAAGCAGACGCGTATATGAGAGACGTAACATAACCCCAAATTAGATGTTTGTTTGTTAGAAACACGATAGTGTAGACAGTAGATACGCAGGATGAAATGTTCTTCGTCAAATGAACTTAGTCTTTCACCAACTTTCCGACAGACTTTATTCTCGTTAGCAAAATGTTGTTAGACATGTCTTTGTAGTGATATTCGGATAATACAATTAGGTACTACTACGGTGAAGTTGGAACTACATTTTCTTGTTGTAACTTTGATGAAATTACGTGATAATTTAATAAGATTGTCTCACTAAATACGTGTTTTTGGGAACATAAAATAAATATAAAACAAAAAATATACGATCCATAATATAGCGCAAAATGTATCAATCATGCCCGACCGCTATTCAGTAGAGCCCTTTATTTGATTCTCAGTAAGTTAGAAATATGAATGATTAATTATTTCTGTGTCTTATCCTAATCGTGTGTTCTTTGTAGCTATTTATTTGTTTTGTTAATGACACATACGGCATGAGGAACTCTAAATAGGTCTTTATGACATTATATTCGATATTTTAATGATAAGGCCAAGAAATCATGTTAATGTATCCGATGTTTAACTCAATTAATTATCCCACAGGAAGAATCCAATTAAGAAGAGCACCAAGTTTTATAAATAATTGATTGTAGTTGAATAGCCATCAATCTTTATTAGCAACATTTATCAGCATAACAAATACAAAACCTACAGGACAATGGGCATGCATCCAGCACGCATTCATCACTGTCGGCTACATTTAGAATGATTGCCAGATTGTATGGAGTGCTTTTAACATTTTTAAAAACAGAGTGCAAATATTTTTTGTTACCACCAAACACAACCTCCAAACTAGATTTGAATGGAAAACAAAGTGCTTTTTTTAAATATTCCGGTTTATATTTTTAGTTTTAGTTGATGTAATGTTTCGATATTGTTATTCTATCAATATATATTTTTTAATTTAAAAACCTTGCATACAATGTTTTAAACAATTATAATTATGTTGCTATGCAGCGACCGCTAGTTGCAGTATAATCCTTTGATTCTATCGTGGTTCTGAGGGCACGCTGAGCCGTCGATCCCTGATGTTATCGTTAGATAACTGTCTCTAAGCCATGTCGAAGGCCTTCGGTCTAACTCCAACAATCCGTACTGGAGCAGTGTGGTGAACAATGCTCTAGGTCTATATGTATAGTTGTAAAGTAAGATCCGTTTTAAGTGGTAAACCATTGGATGAAACCATAGACAAATTAAAAATTAATAATGACCGTTAGACAATTATTAAAATCCCCTATTGCAATACACGGCCGTGGCGGGTATCGTACCGGTTTTAAATGTGTTATGGGAACCGTGCTCATACAGTTACTTCCATACTTTATTTGCTCGTGTCATGCGAATCTCGACCTTCTTCCGACCGTGATTCTTACTTCTATATTTGAAATTCGCAACTCTTTTATGTTTGTTATTTTATTATGATTGAATTGTATTTATAGCGTACAGTGAGTCGGTTGGATGAGCGCAGGTTTTGGGTTCGATTTTAAAGAGTAGGACATGTGTAAAATATACTTTTATGCTTGGGTTGTTTGTTTACAGTACTTATACTTTTTTACGTTAATAAAAGGCAAACAAGTAGACAGGATATTAAGTGGTATCTGTTTAATAAAATCATATAATTACATGTATCCAGACCCAAAAGTATTTTACGATTTATTTAATTAGAAATAGTTACCAACATACATAGCAGTGAAGACGAAATGAGATAAAAAATAACTAATAACCAGTTGAAAAAGATCGCCTTTCACAAGCTTTTTGCCTTTAATTTGAGTGATTATTAAAACCAAAAAATGTATAGACTCAGTCTTCAGAACAAAAAAATGAAATATTTTTTTTCTTTATTTTTCGATTTGACGTATGTCACAACAGCCTATAGAGCCTGTGTAATGTACCGGGAAACGTTATCATTTGATAAGTACGTTATGTTTTTTTCTACTACGCTAATTTGTTCCGAAGTCTCAGTCTATGTATATTTTTTCGTCTGTGGGTGATTAATACAGATATACAGATACAAGGAAAAAAGTTTATTGTCAGAGAAGAAAATATATCGCAAAATAACCGCAAATATCGAAGATAGTTAAAATGTAGTACGCATATAAACTTATCGATACCACTGTATAATTCACACGGGAATGTTGTCAATTGAGAAGCGATTTCCGTTGAAAGCACCGTTCGTAATTGAAGGCGGAATTGCACTAGAGTTCACAATACCACGGCATGTGCTATTCGTGGTAGGGTGGCCATGCGCGTCTTTATTAATTGGACAGCTCGAATTAACGTCAGATTTGGTGCGCTAAGTAAAGGGGAAGATGCAGGGAAAAAAAAGATGGTGACACATTTTACCTGGCTTAATAATCTTTGTAGTACAAAAATAGTTCAAAATAATTAGACTCTAGACTCCTAGACTCTAGGCAAAAGAATTTCTGTTAGTGTTCATAGCAAACGGTACATTAAAGTGTATGGGATTGATATTTGATGCGGAAAAAGATTCTATCTTTTTTGTCATTATGTTATTGGATATTGTTAAGGTGACAGCCAATACAATTCCTAGATTTAAAGACCCATTCGCAATTTGAAAGATGTTGCTAATATAAAGCTTACTTTTATTTATGGTGTAACTTTCCCGTTTTTTTAGTGTTATTATTCTAAGACAACATAGAGAAGCCCCATGACTTTGTTTAACAAGCTCTTACTGTCACATCTATACTATAATAAAACAGTAAAATAAATTTGTCTGTACATTGAGTATATTTACCAAAAACTAATCTAGAGTGACTCAAAAACAGTAACTGAGTACGAATCTACAATTTTTAAAATTTTTGTATGTCTGTTTGTCTGTATGTTTGTCTGTTTGTCTGTTTGTCTGTTTGTCTGTTTGTCTGTTTGTCTGTTTGTACACGCTAATCTCCAAAACTACCGAACGGATTTGAATAAAACTTTTTTTATCCTATAGCTGTTAAGTCTGGGCTTAAACTAGGCTATATTTTTTTTCGGAAAATATTATAGTTTTTCAGGAAAAAACAACGAAAATTTGTATGGATTTTTTTTTAAATATCAACCGATTGGTTTCAAATTTATAACATATTTTCCTTACTTAAATTAATTGATTACGTGTCTCCCAGTTTTTCGATATTTGATCAAGAAAATAAAAAAAAGTGAAAAGAATGTACAAAATTTGAGTTTTTCAAAGATCGGTCACGGGCGACTCATGATTGATATCAACGTGGTTTTGAGAATATAACTTCCTCAACATACTGTTTACAATATAATTTCACAGATTTTTCAATTTCGCTCTACAAAGGGTACAAAACAGGGAAGAAACTTTGAACCAAAAATACCTAAACTTTATACGAGTAAGTAAGTACACATGCTATATTTTTACCAAAGTGAAGCGCGGGCGGGTAGCTAGCTTTGAATTAACATTGAGGATCTAAAATACAAAAAAAAATAATCAATCAATCAATCAATTAATCATCTATACTCTATACTAATAAATAAAATTGAAGTGTCTGTTTGTAATATTAAAATAACCGCTTTAAACTAAATGCATACGTATGTATACACGATACACATACCAAAATGACATTTAAAAAAAATTTGTCTGTCTGTCTGTCTGTTTGATCCGGCTAATCTCTGAAACGGCTGGACCGATCTTGACGGGACTTTCACTGGCAGACAGCTGATGTATCAAGGAGTAACTTAGTCTACTTTTTTTTACTTTCGTTTCGGCGTGGTTTTCCCGAAGCGAAGCGAGGGCGGGTCCACTAGTACTTAAATAAGGTGTAAATATTTACATTTGTCCTGTTGTGTCCTTAACAGTAAACAGAAATGGTGTCCCTATTTGTGCACAATGCCTATACACACGGTTCCGACGCCCCAACGGGACTAAATTCAATTGAACGTGTTAGTTTTTTTGACAAAATGTCAATAGGACACGGTACCAAATAAAAACAGTTTTTTGTTGTATGAGTTACGACATATATTTACTGTGTCGCCAATAGAAATTTTCTTGTATTGTAGCTTCTTTATTGTCATTACTTTATCCACTTTAAAATGAAGAGTTTTATATATTTTGAAGAAAATACTCGACATAATTTAATACGTAAAAGCTCATACTCTACAATAGTAGTCATTGATAGAAAATATAAAACCCTACTGCTGAAATTTTGAGGTGGAATTATTATAAAAAAATTACCTATGTCATTCCCACATCGATGAATCAAACATCACCTCATAAATCAAAACCTGTTCATAGTTTAGCATAGCAACGTAATAGACATACATACATACACAAACATTTTTTCAAAAAACAATACCCAACTTCTAGCGCAGTCCGGTAAAAGCCATCTGAACTAAGCATAAATGAAGTATTGTAAACCAAAATATTCTTGTTAGCATGAATGTATACAAATGTATACACGTCAGAGCATACAAGTCCTGTATTTCCCGCAACTGTGCTCGACAACGGTATTATTATTTGTCTTACTCTCGTATTGTCGGTTGATTGTACAATGTACAGTCACAGGCACAAACAAACTCGCGGTACATAGAAAGCCGCGTTTGCACATTATCCCCAAGTGGGACGAGTACTACACTTGTCACAGTAATACTTTAGTACAGTAGGCCAACGATCATGTCAATTTTAACGTTAACGCATAATGTACTTAATAGATGATAATAATATTTATTTTAATATATGAACCACCTAGTATTTTTTTAATATTTAATCAACAGTAATTTTGCGAAGTATTTTACAGTATTAGATTGCGGCATTTAATTTAAAGTTACGGTATCATAAACTTTTATGTTCATTTAAAACACAACAATATGCCTTATTAAAAACAAAAGTGCTGAAATTAAAACTTGTAGAAAAAAGTTTTACATAATCAATACCTTTAGTAATTTTTTCCCATGTTTTAATTACTTATTTTTTTTTATTTACAAGTCTATGTGAAGAATACATTAATTTGTAGTCATATCAAGTAAGATGGGAGTTTCTTTCAACATTAAATGTTACGGACTGCTGTTTAATGCTATACTGTGTTGCGACAGCAAAGCACTATGTGTACTTACTAGGTCACCTGATACTTCCCTCCTTTGCACTAAATCAAACTTGGGACATTTGCAGCTAGAAATTTTTTTATATCTAAAAAATATTTTATATCTATCTTTCTATGAATCAAAAAGATGTCTATTTGCGACAACAACTATCTCTTATAGTTTGGTTGAACCCTTAGTTTTATATCTCAATTACTAGCGAACTTAATTTATAAGTAATGTTTTAAGTAAACGCTGGTCTTATTAGACAACTTTTATTATGGTGATGTGTATATCTAATAGTCCCTGCAAGTATCTCAACAAAGTCCAGGCCCCCTAATCCCAATGGCTAAGAAAATTTAATTTTTAAAAGAATCAAAAGGAGCTTTAAAACTTATTATTATATTGTTCATATTAGGACTCCGTAATGGAGAACTATGACAAAGTAAAGTACCTAAAGAACTATAAGCAAAAACCCTTTCCAATGGAGCCGACAATTCGTGTATGCCCAGGGACCTCAACATTCATTAAGGTGGTATACATACTGCATCATGTCACCTAGACGCAAAACAATGAGTCTGGTCTGGCGACCGGTGAAGTGTTCTTTATTATCCTGGCGCACCGCAATGCATAAATTGAATGCATGACTGAACAACGTTACGTGCCTTAGAAAATGGGTCCAGCAAAAGACACATAGAAAGCTTTTCTGATTACTTTTATCTTGCATCTAACTTACAAACTCGTGCTTTGTCCTAATTTATGTCCACAAATTTATTATGATGTAAAACAAGTGCAGCCTGAATAAAAAATACTAATTAGGAAAAATAATTCAAAAAGCAAATTAAAGTTTACATGCTGTATATTAATTTCCCATTTAAATCAGTGAAAAGACATCGATTAAAGTAAATCAACGTAACATTAAACGAGAGGTAAAGCTTTTTCAAACTTGGAAAAATCAAATTAGTCATTTCCTATATTAAAGCCTTGGAACGTTAGGCTCTGTTCTGCTAATAACGCTAAAACCCACATCGACTGAAACTAGTCTCCAAATATTTTCAACAAAATTTGTCCCACATCTTTCCTACCGTGACACGTTTAAATTAAAAAGTTTAAAACTTCAACTAGACGATACTCAACGTCAGGGCAGACACAAAACACGAGGAGTTGTAAGGGGCAACGCATAAAATTACATGCACTGAGCAGGTCAAGAGAGACGTGGCATAAAGGAAAGCTCTCCAGGCCACTGCGACTCCCCAACGTCAGCCGAGCGCTGACCGAGTGGAGATACTCCTAGCGATATTTTTAAATGTGAATTTTAGACATTTTACATCCCCACTGGGAGAAAAACATTTGATTTTGCAGTAAATAAAATTTTGTAGAAAATTATTTGTTTTTGATTTTTTATGACGCTTAAAATGACATTGTAATGCGATGACGCATTTAATTTTTACACTTCCTAAATAATATTGATTAATGCTCATACCCTCCTTTGTTCATACATTTACACCTGTAATCCCATATATTTAAATTCGATATGAAAATGTGTACAGTTGTATTTTCGTGTCTTCAAGAGTGCGCTTATAACATATCTGCTATTTTAGTATTAGAAAGTTAAGATGTTCTTAAATATGCAATAAAACTTTTGTATCATTTTTTTCTTAAGTACATACTTAGTACATTATAATACTAACATTGTACTACCTGCTTGTTTTTCTATAATCATTGGTTGTAACCTTAACTATTACTCACGTGGACCATTCACAGATCGATGAGATGTGGATGGAAGGTCCCCGAGGGATCTGGGATGGGGCACGAGCAGCGCAATGGCTCCGAGTCCGGACCAGACTTGGTCTGGCGCAAATACAGTACCAGCTCGACGACCAGGCCCCGCCTGGGAAATGGCTCGTTAAGGCTACACTTGCTGATGGCTCACAGGTCAGTTTGAATACCACGTTTAGCTGGGCCATTACAAACGTGCAGACTACGTCATCAATCATTTTATCTTATCTCTAGTTCACACCTATAGGTATATCGGAACTCTCACTCCCACATTCCAGCGAGAGTTCCGATATACGTATAAGTGTGAACGAGAGATATGATAAAATGATTGATGACGTAGTCTGCACGTTTGTAATGGCCCTACTAAGTAGCTAGTTTAGATGAAGCTGCATCACATCATCAACATGTTGAACACGGATCAAAAAAGTAACACAATCGTAGAAACATAAAATTTCCTGTATTGGAATATGCGGTCCCATGCTCCTTTCACTTACTTTTGTGGTCTGTGATTTTGACCCTACATTACCCTACCCTACCCTACCCTCTCTACCCTACCCTTATTGTCAAGAACTTCTAAAGGTTTCCTGTTTCGTAGTTTTGACTTCCCCGAAGCAAGTGATAAGATTGACTCCTAATTAACTTAGAAATGTGTGTAAATTTCAAACCCAAACACCTAGATTCGCATCAATAATATCAAAATGAAATTAAGTACTTATAACGCTTTATTGTTCATTAAATTTCATATTACTTGACTCAAATATTGTACAACAGTCAGGTCAAATTTAATAACAATCCGAGTCTTGATGGTCGAGACAGATTAAATTAAATACTTAATGTAAAGCTGTCTAAGTGATTAGAGAAGTGGGTCAGACAAAACTTGAGGAAGTAGGTACCAGTCACTTTAACGATTCAATTAATTTTAAATATTGAATTTATTTCGTAACTGATTTATTTGAAATAAGGATCATCTGTTCTGAAATAACTGAGTAAGGAAAATGTTCTTGATCCCATCTTATTATTTTCATAATGAATTTGCTTTGACACTTGACCTTGAAAAAACTGAACTTTACGGGTTCGTATTTGGGGTCGAAATAATTGTAATGCCTACTGACATTACGCTCTCAATAGTTTTTACCTTTTTTTTCTAACTCAATAGTTTATAACGCTCTCAATAGTTCATACTTTTCTAGGATTTGTGGATACAATTCAAGTATTACCTAAAATTGCAGGGTTCGGCAACCTTCTCAGTGGGTAACTACGACTTGCCGCCGTTCCAGCTGACAGTCCGCCACGCGCCCCGAGTACTGCGGACCAGCGAGAGACTCGTTTGGACTGTTTGTGTCAGGTAGAGTACCTTTTACAATCTTTTCAATTTTGTTTCCTCCTGTTTCCTTAACCTGGCTTTATTATCTTCAGCTATCTTCATTATTTTCAAGTTTTAAAGTACCAGCTCTTTTTACCTGAAAGTACTTTGAGGGTAATGGTTTTTTGGGGTATGTTTGTTAAGTTTTGTGGTACGGTTTATAGCCCAAACGGTAAAGGATTTCAACATTAAAATTTGAGCTGTCATTCAATTCATCTTCATTATGGTCATTTACTCTCTTATCATATAAAAGGTAACCTCCCTTGAAGAACTTAACATAAAATCGTCCATATTCTCCATTCACCAGGTACCCATGGTCAGAAGCTGTGGAAGGTATGTTGGTGATTCGTCTCCGAGGTGCTGGAACTATCTCTGACAGTGCACCAGGTATCAGAACGGCTGTGAGGCTGAAAGCGCCTCGAGCCTGCCACCGACACGCGGCGGCCTCAAGACGGATCGGCCTCAATGGGGACAGCGCGCCGGATGTTGTTATTGCTGACTTCTCGTTTCAGGTAACTAATGCTAATGTAGAACATAAATTACAGTATGACGCTACATTAGAAAGAAAGAAATCAATTTGTCAACATCAGCACTATATACAGAATATACATTGGCAGAGGTATTTCCAGATAATAAAGAGTAAGAAATATAATGAGCACACATTTACCAAACTTACGTAAACATTTTTTTACGTAAATTATTACGTAATTATTATTTAGGTATGTAAACACTGGACGTAACATTTTTTTTACGTACAAAATATCACTTCGGATTTAGATATGACTACAATACTCTGTAATTGCTATACAATTTTATAACTGATAAACGAGCAGACAAGCCACAATAATACCTTCAAACTACAATTTATTATGATAATATATTCCTAAAACCTGTGATTCCAGGAGGATGGTACCAGGATATGGCAGAACACCACGGTAGTGTCCCAGGTGGTGGATGACCCGGTCACCTTAGAATTCCTCACCAAGTACAGATCAGTTATATCTCCCGGACTACCCTACAAGTTAAAGGTATTAAACCATTAATTATTCAAACTCAAATTTATTCATGTAGATATCAATGATACACTTATACAAGCATTTTTTTTAATCTACAACACACAAACCTTACATAATACTACTACACACCACTTAGTTTAAGAATGGTATTATAATACTTACGTTGATACTCTACCTATATAATGACTCATCGAATCAGAAGTCACATGAACTTCTGTGACTTCACTTAACACAACTTTAATATCAGCAACATATTCAACGACTTATCAATAATGGCTGATGATTCCTTAGATTTTATGAAACTGTTTGCCTAAATCAGTATAGAAGATATTAAGAACTGATTGTAATCAACCTTTTTACAGGTTAAGGCAACTCGATGGGATGATAAGCCCGCGGTCAATGAACAAGTGAAAGTATGTCGCACACCCGTGGGTCATATGACGTCACAGGTGGTGACGTCAGCTGTCAACGTGACGTGCGTCGAAGCGGTCACTGATGTCAGAGGAGTCGCAGCTGCTCTGTTCAGTCCTGAAGATTATTCTAGCCCTTTTTATAGTTTTCAGGTAGGTCAGTTAACCTAATATTTTTTTAGGTTCTGTTTTTATTATAACTTTACGTATTAATTACCCGCTTGAATTACAGGAAGGGTAATGTTTTTCGAGCGTATGTGTATTAATTTCTTTGGCATGCTGTATCGTCCAAACGGCTTTTGATTTCATCTGCATTGTGGGAATAACATAAGCTAAATAACTTACATTGTGAGAGGAGACCCGAGCCCAGCAGTGGGACAGTTATGGGTTGTAATGATGATGATGATGAAATCTCTTACCCCCCTCCCCATTTTTATCAGTAGATTTTTCTTGTCTCTATTATTTACTACTACTAGTACTAATTTACTTAACTCCCTTCCCCCATTTCTGGTATGCTGTATGACTGTATGTCTACTAGATAATCCAGAGATGCTCAATAGTTCGATGTGTCCTCTGGTCACCAGGCGTTTCTGAACAACGCGACAGCAATGCTCCAGCTGCCGAGCCGCGCCGCCGCCAGCCGCGCCGCGCTCGGGCCGCTGCGACCTGACTCCAGGGCTCGCAGCCTGCTGCCGCTCTACCTCAACCTGGGGAACGTCACCACGCCGCTCACCGTGCACTTTGTGGTGAAATACTGGTGTATAGAGTCAGAGTAGAGAGAGAGTAGGCTTAGGATCTTTCCAGGTCTTCCTTAAATAGTAAAGATCAGCAGGCGTTACTCAAGGAAAGGATTTTCATAATGAATTGAATCGAATAGTTTGCTTTGTT
Source organism: Lerema accius (assembly GCA_001278395.1). NCBI lineage: Eukaryota > Metazoa > Arthropoda > Insecta > Lepidoptera > Hesperiidae > Lerema > Lerema accius. Next base: position 172,430 of record LGAG01001223.1, on the reverse strand, counting down.
TATCAGGGTCGAGGTCTTCTTGAGTCAGTAGATTCTTCAAGGTATTAGTCAGAGCAAGGTATTACCCAATAAATTATAAGGCCTGATGACTTTAAGGTCATCAGAATTGCAAGGATTTGATGACTAAAGCAAATCATTATAACAACCAGCGATGTCATAACTTTAATACACATCGCAACTACGTTATAACGTCGATGATTACAACCAATTCAAAATTCCGTTAACCATAAAAAAGATTTAAATTCAGCATACTCCAATAAGGAACTTTCACTATACAGCATCCCATTCATTCACGTCTATTTCCCAGGTACTAACCCGGACAGGAGTCATCTACCGCTGGGGTGCCACGACCCAGTGTCCCGTCACCACCAACACCAACCAGATCCAGACCACCTCCAGGACCTCCAGCTGCCTCGACACGGAGACACCTTTCAATGAGATCCAGAAGAAGAACTTGAGTGATATGGATGCTCTGCTGGACCGACACTTGTTGAGGGTGGTGCTGCCTATCAAGGTGTCCAATCAGATGTGCCCAGATAGCCGGGTGGTGGCCTACTTCTACTACAAAGGGGAGCTGGTCAGCGCTAGCAAACACTTCGAGATGGAGGAGTGCTTTGGGCATAAGGTAAGGATTTTTGCTGCACCCTGCTTTTCACTATATTGTGGAGGTAATATTTATGTGATTTCACTGATGCATAGTATGTCGTCATAGTCATCCACAGTCTTCCGCTATAGGCAACAAGACATATCACTCTGACACATACATGAAATTCTTTCTTAGATATTGTATGAGGCACAAACTCCTATAAAGCTAAACCAAAAAGAACTTGATAGTCGCTGATCCACTATGACTGAATAATTGTTTCTTCTTATTCTGTACTTGATCCTTTTTTCTTTTATTTCAGGTGGAAGCAACCTGGCTCTCCCGTCAAATATCCCCAGGGTTTCCGGCGACCATCCAGCTCAGCACCCCGGGACCGGCTCTCTGCGCCCTGTCGGTGCTAGATACTGCTGCCAAATGGCTAGAGCCAGGAGACTCCATCAAAGACGTCCTCATGGTGGCTCTAAGAAGGCTCGTAGACGCGCACAGGAACCTCACTGAGCATGACGCGGCGGGAGAATGCTTCCTCTGTAAGTTCTGTGGATTTTATTTGGAGGCAGCTATTAAGTGCGAGTCCAAGCCATACACAGAGGATTTCAGCCCATTGATTTTTTTTATTACTGTGAAAATTTCAGGTATCTATCTAATATGGCATAAGGGACCACTGTGACCGGCTAGTAGATGTCTACTTTTGCCAACCCAAATTTTGAAAGTTTTATGCTACTTGTAGATCGGTAGATAACTTCACGGATTCTGTATAACTAAAACAATCGTTACGACATAAATTAACAGATCAAAATCCGAAACCCTCAAAATGCTGTCTAGCCAGATGAACCATGTTCCAGCATCAGACATGCC
>LGAG01001223.1:149960-164637 GCA_001278395.1 Lerema accius | reverse complement strand
GCTACTGTGCTGCTGTTGTACAAGTAAGGACATTTTGAAAATTACGCTATCGTGAAAAAAATGTTTTGGTAACTTCGTTGATTGAAAACTACGCGTAATAAAAGTGTTTTCAAAAAAAAAAATTTTACCCTTGGCAACTCAAATGACGCGATGGTAATGTATCACAGATTTTGGGTTCGATCCCCACTTTGTCAAAAATTTAAATAACAAATTAAAATTTTCATACTCAGTCCAGTTTTATCATTGTCCATGTCACCATGAGGCACAAAAATCCTGTGTAGCTGTGACGTCATTACCAAGTCACTAACTGTTACATCATTACTATACGAGGAGTAATTAACTGTTACAGCATTACCATGTAAGTTGTTTCCAACTCCGACTTCATTACCATACGAGGTGTCACCAACTGTAACATCTTTACCATACGAGGTTTCACCATTTATGACGTCATTGCCATGCGTGTTGTTTCCAACTGTAACATCATTACCATACGAAGTGTCACCATCTATAACGTCATTGTCACTTGTCACAGGCTTGTGTGGTGTGGTGGGGTCGTCTCCCAGAGATGGCGTTGCTGGAGGTGACCCTGCCGCCGGGGTATGTCGCCGACGCCGCCGCCCTCTACCGGCAGCTGCGACACACTCGCTCATGTGAGAACACTTACATTTATTTATAGCCTGATCGTAGGGTAAATATATAGAGTGGTACTGTAGACTGTGAGATATAGCTGTCTATATCCTTCAGTCTTTTTTATTTTCCAAAATCTTTTAATTCAATTGTTTTTAATTTAATTGTTAAAAATCCCTATCAATGCTGTAGCAGTTTTCTTTTGCTTAGGGTTAATGTACAAAATAAAAAAAAAAATTGAAACAGTTTAATAATGATGTTTTATGATAATAGAGTAGCTTAGACAAAATTTCAGATCATGCAAATTGGTAGGTATTAGTTACATTATTTTAATATTTTGGACAAAAAAAATATAGAATATTTTTTATATATTATTTTCTAAAATTAAATATTACACACACACACACACACACACACACACACACACAGTACTGCGTCGCATCGAGCTGACTCCGAGCGGCAACAAGGCGACGCTGTACCTCAGTGGTAGCGACACGTTGGAGACGAGCGGCCACCGCTGCTACAGCGTGCAGGCGACCGGCGCGCGCGCCGCCTCCGCCGCGCAACACGTCACCCTCTACGACTACTACGCGCCCGACGTTGAGTATACGCAGGTACGTAGTAATTGATACCAGGTATCATCAGTAGCAGTGATAGCCTAGTGGTTTGAACGTTGGTCTGTCGAACGGGAGTTCCTGGGTTCAAACCCCACGGCACGCACCTCTGGTTTAAAAAGTTATGTCCGTATTAAATACTTATTATTAGAAAACATCGTGAGTAAACCTGCACACCTGAGAGTTCTCAAAGCAGTGTGTAGTCTACCAATCCGCACTAGCCCAGCGTGGTGGACGATTATCATCAGCAATCTCGTCTCGGATCTCTTCTCACAGTGTGAGGGGTACAGGCCATAGTCCACCACGCTGGCCTAGTGCGGATTCTCTGTACATTCAAATATGAATAACTTATTTCTAATAGATAAGTTTAAAACATTATAATACATTCAAAATGCTCACACTACATCCATATTTTTTTCCTCTGTAAATGTTGCCTCAAAAAGATATACTTAGTCTTTTCAACTTAAGTTGCAAATGTTCCAAATTATTCCCCACACTCATACTCACTACATTGTCTGTGGAACAGTGTCCCAATTTTTCGTAATTACAACCACAGTGCAGTGTGTCAAGGGCACTGAGCCACGCTTGTATTGCAGCGGAGAACATTTTCACTATTTTCTATTTAAAACTAGGCTTCTTTCATGGACACGAACAATTTCTATCTCTCTTTATCGATCGTAGTACTACTTACTAGTATTGACGGTATTATACTCAGTAGTAATGACAATAAGTATTCAGTTATACCAATCTTACTGCTGTAAGCTTTAATCTGTATTCCCGATGTTGTGAATGACATAGACAATAACATCACTATTATATCAGACGCCATATTCTAAATGCGCCCCCTTTCCATTGCAGCCTTTAGTTTTAATTTTACATGTAATGTCATTAATTTAATACCTACCTGGATTGATATTGGAATAAATAATTCTGGTTCTAACACCCATGATGAGAACAAACATTTATTTCTCATGTTTAATAGATTCAATTTTTTTTAATATTCCAGATGTATCTAATACCAGAAGACTGCCCAGCGCCCATATCACACGATACCGAAGACTATAACCCCACAGACAATCTCTTCACCAAAGCTAAATCACTCGGTGATGATGGAGATATAATCATCACCCATGAGTTTTCCTTCGAAGATATACCCGAGGGAGTGCCTCTCGATGACCCTATGTATGAAAATTTGACTCAGAAAAAAGATGATAACAAAAATATTGGTGATAATAATAGATTCAAAGTTGTAAATAATGAGACACAAAATGATAAGACAACTTTGAACAAAATTAATAATCAAGAAAATAAAACAGATAAATTCCAAGATGATCCCGGACAGACAAGTCAAAAAGCAGTTGTAAAAGAAATTAATATTAATGACGCAGCCGAAACAATAAATGCTTTCAAATTCGCTAACTATTCTGACAATGAAATACACGCTGTAAACTTTAATAAAAGTGCAATTCTAACACAACAAACAGAAACTAAAGACAAATCAAACTTAATACAAAACGATGATGGTATAAAAAATGTAAATGATTTAAAAATGGCTGACGATAGAATGAAACCAGATGTAAAAGGGGATTTAAAAATGTCTGATGAAATTCCTATTACTGAAAAATATACTGTTAAAAATAAAGAGGAAGCCGTAGAAAGAGTGACAGAGAAGTTAAAAGTGAGTAATCCGAAGTTATCGGAGTTTCACATCATAGATTCAGAGAAAGACTTAGAAGTTCCGAGCGGAGTGGAGGGTCCCATGCTCACTGTGGTGCTGCCGCCGAAAAACTTCGTGTACGTGCCTCCCGATACTGACAGTGCGTATTAATAATCTTAATTTATACTTGATTTTAAGTAAAGTAAAGTAAAGTAGTTTGTAAGTTTCTAGAAATTCAGCTCATGAAAAGTTATGATAATTTCAAAACATTGTTTCCAAAGCATCATTAAAGAAATTATACTTGTTTAAAAAAATCATAATTCTCGAATTTTTACAGATGATTTTATGTGGTTTTTAAAGTATAATTATATTATGGGAGTTTCTTTATTCCATTATAGGTAATGCTTTATTAAAAGTAATTATATTTAAACACCAGAATAAGGCCCTATAACTTTAGTAGTACTTAAAAATGATCCTAACAGATAAAAACATGTTTTTTTTTTATATCAAGGAGCCCCGTCGTACAATTCAGATCCAGAAGTATCGAGAAGAAAGTTCCACGTTCCTATGTACGGAGAGCCATTCTTCAGAGTACACGACGACTACAGGAACATATATCTACGATAGACACTCATACTTGCAGCACTGGGCCAGCATGGACCATGGCAAGCAACTCTACAACGCTAACGCCTGATACGCATGAATTGTCTTTAGTTTGAAATACGTACATATTTCCAACATGGCCGTCGTTTGAGTAATACGTAACGCAGTTTACTTGGGGTCTTGTAAAATGATAATTATATTATTATTGGTTACATAGGCGAGAGGATAGAACAAGTAACGGTAAGGGAGGATACAAAAAAAACGTTACGGCGCGTTACATGAAAGAGAGGGGGGGCAACAATTGCATTACTTAATATACATGAACGCTGCCATACTCGTAGGTACTGCTTACACTAATACTCTTATTCAAGTATAAAGGCCTGCAAAATATTGTATAAAATGTAGTTTCGATTGTGGGCTATACTTTTATAATAATTGGCAGCGTGTGCTAGTGGATAAATAAAGAAAAAAAAAGTGATATAAGACTGAACATATTAAAATATTATTTCGTATCTTTATGTAAACTTAAGAGTACCTATTTATTTTTGTAGTAATTCATCATTATTATGTAGAAATATTGTCTATTGTTCAATATTTTTTTGGGGAATTATTTTTATAACGTCATTTTATGAAATAATACATTGATATACTTAATTATAAATTTTTAATTAATATTATACATAATATTATCTTATTTACTTTAAGTGAAACATACAGTATAAATATTGCATTTAACAGCTATTAGGCTGTGAAATATAAAGTATAACTACCCACTTACAGTTTTGTTTTTTTAATACCCGAACCTAATTCCCACTTCACCACTAATTCCCAAGAACTTCTAAAACGGGAGTAGATTAAAAAAAAACGTGCTTAAGTGTATTATTGGTACCTACATTTTCCCCATTCAAAAAAGAAATCCTAAAATTTGTGATGAAAAAATGTAGTTTATCAATGAGCGGAACTCACCCTGATAACAATTGGTGCTCATGTATCAGACATTTGGCACCATTATAGTTTTGCAGAACTCGAATATCTCAATGCTCAAGTCAACTGTAGCTCTTTTTTAAAACTGTACCTACACACTTTCATCCCCAACTAAGTACTTAAGATGTGTAATAGAATTCCGTGTCATAACATGATATTGACAATATACAAATACAAGAAAAACACGCCCAGACCAAGATTAGAAATTAAATTTAAATTCTGCCTCACTGGAAATCGAACCCAGAACTTTCTAAGCAGCAGTCTAGCATGGTACCTTTAGCCAAACAAGTCAAATTGCTTATAACCCACTCAAAACTCATAACTTGTTCTAAAACAGCTAGTAGGTAGGTATCTATCTGACAAAGAGAAGCGCTTTCAGGTAAACAGCCCATCCTCTTAGCCCAGATATTATGTCGGTGTGTGAATGTGGTGAGATGTCGCACTGTCGCGTTTAAAGGCTTTTTAAAACCTAAAATAGAACATAGGTATCTGACTGTTTTTAAAGTGACCTGCCGTGGAACATCAATGGACCTCTTAGAAATTATTATATCAACTAAAGTATAAACCTTTCAATTTTAGTAGGTAAGTAAGTAAGCGATGCAATTATTAATCTATTATTTTAGTAAACGGAGATTGAATATTAAGAAATATTATATTATGCTGGTACTGAAGAACAAAATTGAGGATAATTGTGTGAATTACAATGTATTTAAGAAACTATCCACTTAGAGGTCAGTGACCCTACTTACTATTTAACACAAACTGGCAATGAATGACAAAGGCTGTTAGCACAATCTACTCTGTACCTGATGTACCTTACTATCAACTGGCTCTGATAGGTCATCGACCTTACCTATTTACCGATATTTACTTTAAAGTAGTTAGTACCTACTTCGTCACACGGAAACGAAGTCTGCAAGTTATTTCTAAAATAATGTTGACATAATGTGACTCGCTGTATACAGAAATAGAATATATCTAGACTCCGTTGCCAAGAGCCATGCCTCTGTTAAATCATTTCTACTAATAGGTATAAATCGTTCCTTGGCATAATTCATAACTGTACATCATTGGATAATTAGTAGTTATTTTATTCCGAACCAGAGGGCATGTTAAAATCACAGACCAAAAAATATAAGTACTTATACATACCGTCTTTGGAACAAAGAAGCGTAATAGAGAAAAACATAACATTAATAACAAATGATAACGTTTCCCTATACATTTCTCGGCAGACCGTCCTCGATGACATACCTATGTACGAGAATGCCAGATCGAAAAAAAAAAAGAAAAATTTACACTTTTTTGTTCTGAACACTGAGTCTATACTTAATATTTTTTGGCCTGAGTTTAAAATATTTGTTGCGGATGTTATCGTTAGATAACAGTATACAAATAAACGCCGACACACCCACCAGTGCACGAAGATTGCCTGTGTCGACAAACAAATTATAAACACACACCCAGCAAGAAACAATTTTCTCATACATTTCTGCACCGACCGGAAATCGAACCCAGGACCCTTCCCTTAGTCAGTCAGCATGTCAGTGGGTTTTATCTCTCTTTATATCTTTTATAGTTACCAGAAGAAGAGAAGAGTCTTTCACCCTGAAAAAGACGACAAATAAAAAAAAACAGGCTAAATTTTAGTGGCTAGCCTTATCCATTCTGTAGTTATTCTCAAAGAACAGAAACTTTCTTGAAACTGCCCTAATACTTTCTTACGTTTTTAGGTTGCCAGCCTACTTTGCCAAGCGACTATCATAATTTAAATATCCCAACGTGCTACGAATACTAATACGTCGGTAGTCGTATGCTAAGGACACGTTACTTATGCACAACATGCATAACCCACTAATTCCAGTTGTCACGACTTGATCACTGATCATACATCGTTTCGGAATGATGTGACCGGTGTGACATTTGCTTCGCATGAACGCCTACTAATTTTTAATTAACCCGCACGTCTGGCGGAGTACCGCGATGTTTGGGGTACGTTGTAAAGTAACCAGGCTGCAGTGTAGGGTTAATTATATTGAAAGTAATAACCGGTTTTGCATTATTATAATTTTGTATCGTGTGCGGCAAGATTAAGGACTCAAAATTCAAACATTTATAAGCGAGACGACCTTATTTGTATTACAATGTAAAGGATAATTTTAAATGTGAATATTATTGTTATGAAGACGTCCGGTACGTTATTAAGTGTTATGCAAACAGATTACTTGTCCTGCTTCCTTATTATCATAATTGACTTTGTTTTATCCAATTAGGACATGCTACTGGAATATAGCATAGGTATGTCTTTGGTTCACTTTAGCGATTTTGTATTTGTGTGCAAAAAATTTAGTTTTCGCATTGATTTTTGCTAAATACCAAAATACTTTAGTATCCGCGCTCGGCGTAGTCATAGAAAAGACCCAATTTGGTCAATATTTTGCGAGATACATAGGTACAAGTACGATAGGTCATTATTATCGTAAAGACGATAAGGATTAATGTAATGTATAATTTTTTTCGGATGTTCAGTACGAACATAACATTTATGTATAGTATAAAATATCTTTCTTACGATACGGTGTAAATTACACCTAAAAATCTGAAAGATCCTGAAAATGAATCAGTACCTAACTTATCAACGAATCTAATTTCAAAATTATCTTTAGAAATCAAACTAGAATAATAACATAAATTGCCTGTTGATAGTTATAATACAGACACGCCATGTTAATGGAGTCATGGTTACCCTACTAAGGGTCGGCACGGTGAGTCAGCCGCCGGCGTCTACAGACACGTCACTCCGAAGTATTTGATACAGCGCGTCCGCGACACAACAAACAGATTACTGCATTAACTTCACGTCATGACACGACTGCTGGCTAAGTATGTGTATGATTTGGGAAGTTCAACGTCTTACATCACTTGCTTTGATGGTATATCAAAATTTATTTATATAAATTCCAAACAACAAGGATTTACAGAGGTTTAACTGTACCAACCCCAATAAGCTGATGAATATTATCATACTACAATTTAGCCTTTAGGATTTACTAATTTATAAATCGTAATTAGTCTTCAAAGTATGTAATACTATACGATAACCAACATTTAATAATTAATATTGAGCACCGCCTATTTCTGATGTCATTATTGTATTGCTCAAAATAGCTACATTGTAATAGCTGCAACATTTCAATCAATCACATTTTATCCTTAAGCTGAAAGATAAATGAAGTGCTACAAAATAAAATAGGTTTTAGCAACATTTTAATATATATTTTTATTCAAATGAATTCAATCATACATTACAGAATACTTGGATTTTTAATGTACGCTTTTTAAATTATAATAATTATTACAAAATAAAACCTTAATTCGCTTTATAGTGTTACCATACATATAAAAAAAGTTACGCATATTCCTCATGTGCACCCTCGAGGCCACGGTTGCAAATAAACTGAATAACGTCCTCCACTGCTACAGCTTCTGTCATTGAGCAACCACTCACATTACAATCTTCATAGATTTATTTATTTATTGAAAAATATCGAATATATTGTGCTCTATGCCCATAAATACCGCATTAAAGCTACGTGGACAATTTGTTAAATTAACTACGATTAAATGCACCATTAGAACCTTTCCTGTGACCCTCACCTGTTCACTCCATCGAGTCCGTCCTAGCGAGCAATATTCAACAACTAATATACAAATAATACTGAATCAAAACATACAATATTCAATGGATGGACTTAATCATAGAATTTTACATGCTTCTGCATAGCACTCAAATAGCTCAGTTTTATGCAAAGGATATATTACTGAACATAGTTTTAACACTCTTAATTGACATGCATTTACAGGGTCAAACAAACATTATAAAAACAGGTGGATATTGCTCACACAACAAACTTGGATGTAAACACAAACAAACAAGTGAAAAACCCAGAATAGGTAATCCAGCGGAAGTGGAACCAGATTTCTGAGGACCCTTCGGTAGGAACTACTCTAAGATGGGTCCGGGCCTAAGTACAAACTTCATTTCTCTATAATCTCAACTCTAGGGTATTCGGACAGGGTACCGCTGTGGAACGAGGCCATAGTCCTCACGCCGCCTCCGAGCGTTCCGTTATATTAGTGACATCCTTCCACAATGAGAGTAACAAAATGCAATAAAATTTAACAGTTACAATAGCGATTTCTCTATATTCATAGATAAATACGCGCCGGGGGTGCGACCGCCCTCGGTGCCGGTAAACATTTGAACAAGATTTACTCTTATGCGAATATGTACAGAGGCGTGGAGCGTCCGCTGCTGCTCAGAGCGCAGCGGCGGGCGATGGAGTAGGACACGAGCCGCGCCCAGTCGATCTTGCTGCGCGTCACGGGCAGCTGTCGCCGCAGCGCCTTGAAGGTGGTGTCGCTCATCGTCTTGTAGTTGTCGGAGATGGCCGTCTGGTACGCGTTCTCCGCCTCGCAGACGAGGCGCACGAACTCCTTGGCCGTGGCCGCCTCGCCCGCGGCCGGCAGCGGCGCGCGGACCTCCTTCGAACTCACCAGCTGGACGTTGCCGTCCTCATAGTAATGCACCTGCACCCGCAGCATGCCGCGCAACTCGGCCGCGCCCGCGCCTACCGTCAGCGACCACACCGAGCGCCACCGGCCGTTCCAGTAGTTCTTCGGCTGGAATTGGTGGTCCTCGATGCACGCCACGAGCGCCACCGCACCCGAGTCCAGCGCGCGGCCCACCACAAGGCTGGCGCCATGCTTGTAGTGCTCCGCGACGTACGTCGTCAGCTCCACGTCGAGCGCGGCGCGCCACGGCTCGGCCGCGCGGTCGGGCTCGTGGGGCTCGTATTCGGAAGCCTCCTTCCGCAGATGGTCATACTTGAAGGACCGCTTGGACCGCGGGTCGAAAAAGCGTCCGCCCCCGAGTTCATTGTGGTCGGTGATGAGCGTGTGCAGTTCCGAGCCCTCGAGGCGCACAGGCGTTAGCTGATCCTTGTTGTATTGCGCGAACGCCCCGCTCGCGCCTTCTTTTAGAAGGGTATCGTTATTTAGTAACACTCGCACGTCATTGAACACTTCGTTAAATTCGCCAGGAGGCGAATGCAAAATAAAATCCGACACAATTCGCACCTTTTCCTGATCAGTGATAACATCATCACCGTCCGCCGCCATTTTTGGTACTTTTGATTTGACACAAATCAACTTCTACAAATACAGACTGTAGAAGTTGAAGAAACTTTTTGAACCATAAACAATAGTGACAGCAGGAAGTGCTTAACTGTGTAATATACCTACAATAATTTGCAAAAGTATGAATAGTAACCAAAAAGTCAAAAAACTGTGTTAGTAGGATTATCCGTTTATAAATGAAATTAGATGCTATAAAGCATTTTATATTAAAAAACCGCATTTTGTTACTTTAGTCATCAATTTCCTATGAAAATACTAAATTCGCTATGCCGAGTTGGACATCCGGAATATTCTGTCACTCAAAATTCTTAAAACCACAGTGTAATTGACGCATATCGATGTCATTGTCAATGTCAACTGTCAAACAGTAATAATATTACAAATGGCAATTTTCTAGTCGAAAAGTTGTGTAATAGCGAGTCCGAAAAGGCGAGTTTCGCAAATAATAAACAATGCTGTCCTACAAATATTACGACACACCCGACGGGACGGATGTTGCCAAAAAAACCTTCGTGCTATCCAAATATGCTGCCCTTACCGGACTCACTGTAGGAACCTTCGACGTGCTGATGTTCTCCCACACTAAGGGGTTCTTCAACACTGCCTACCGCTACGCATGGTACGTCGGCCCTCTGGTGGGCATGGCGACTGCCTTCACACTGACATCCAGCTTAGCTCAGCATCAGCGCCAGAAAGATGATGAATTGAACTATTTCCTGGGAGGCCTCGCATCTGGGGTTGTATTTGGTCGATGGGCGCGCTCGGCGGTGGTCGGGGTGCCTATAGCGGTGGTCCTCGGGGCATTCGCCGTCGTCAAGAAATCAGCTGTGAATAATGGCTGGACGTTCTTGCCAGAACTGAACAACATGACCAAAACCATTGGATCCGTTCGACACGACTGGACCATGTGTAAAGATATTGATGAGCTCAAGACCTGGAGCAAGGAGTAAAGTTGTAAGTAAATCCAGTTTCCATACACCCTAATTTGTATATAGACCTGTAATGCAATGTTCAGTCAGATGAAATAGTTAGGAGCCATAATGTATTTATGAAACTATACGTACATACTGCCATCTTTGATCAATTTTACAAACCTATAAATTTGACCTACCTTGAATTGAAATATCACAAGATTACACAGTGAATTTGAATGTCAAACACCATAATTGACTATCAGATGACCCCTGTGCTTGTTGGCTATTAACAAAGTAATGTGTCTTACATGGTTATAGGGTTAGAGTTATAGAAATATACTAGACGATGCCTGCGGCTCCGCCCGCGGAAAAGTCGATAAACAAAATATTGATTTCGTCCCAAGGGAACCTATAATCGGGATAAAATGTATCCTATGTCCTATTCCTGGATGCAACCTATCTGTGTACCAAGTTTCAGCTTAATCCGTTCAATGGTTAGACTGTGAAGGAGGGACAAACATCCAAACATCTTTACAAACTTTCACATTTATAATATTAGTAGGATTAGTAGGATAGTAGGATAGTAGGATTATAGGATTATAAGAAATAATTTAAGCAAACGCTACTTGATAACTGTTTTACTTAAAAAAGCTTATAATTAATTCTGTTCTGTCACACATAAGAATCAGGTACACATTGTTTTGCTATGTATTTCTGTTTAACTATGTTGTCTGTTTTCAGGTTGCAGCACAGCATTGAAATATGGAGAATAGTTAAATAGTATGTAAATAACATCAGTTGTCTATGCTTAAGTTAAATAAATTATGTTCAGGATGTTTGGCTTTTTATTTTAAAAATGTATTTAATTGAAAATATAAAATCTTATCTAATGACTTGTGATCACAGGACATAAGTGATGCCTTTGTGTGGTTATTTGGGCATAAACCATTCACTAGCTGATTCTTTAATAAATTGTTTACATAAAAAATGTAAAAAAAAATTATCCTCATTTTCCCTATAGGAAGAGTAATATTTTTTTAAGATTGTAGTCTATTGTTTTGTCTGTGTTATAAATATTTATCTATATGCTAAATTATAGTTCTTTAGTATCAAGGTTATTGATGTTAGGTCATGGACAGACAGCAAAACTATAAGGGTTCTACAGAACCCTATAAATAACAGAGTACATTTGCAGAAAGGTTGAATAAATAACACAAAGTATGGAGTTAAACCTTTATTACTTACAACTAACAAAACAATAAAATAACATCAATAAGCAATCAATTCTTAACAAAAATGCTACATTATAACAATGTTACATATTCAGAATAAACATTTATAAACAAAATAAAATAATATTTCTCACTGCACTCACTAGTTTTGCGAAAAGGAATGTGCAAGCGTGATTTTGAGAGTGCCGTCTTATTGGAAGCTACTTGTAATATATGGTTAAATTATGAGATAAGTTACTAGAAAAGTAATAAAGTTGTTCACCAAGGACATTGTAATATATTAAATTTAATTTTTTGGTACAAAATTCAGCAAGAAATGACATTAAATTCATTTACTACTATTAGTTTTCATAGCACACAGCACTCTTTAGTCAAAATGACTGACGATTTTCCCTTTTCAATAACATAACTACAAAAATAAATAATTCATTAACAAAATATATCTTTCCTACAAGTAATAAATTAAAAGTCAAGATCAATAACGCAAAGCAGTGTGAAGTGATAATACCGAAATGAAACAAAATGTACTTAAATGCAAAAATTTTAAATATTAACTCACGCCGGTGCAAAATACTTACGTCAAAGATTTTTTTAAACTACCCACATGATGTCTCGTCTACCCTCATGTTTACATTCAGTTTCTATCAGTCACAATACTTGGTTCTCCTCAATCCCTGGTTGTCGCATGTGTTGTCAGAGTACTAAACATTATCAAGTTTAAGAAAAATAAAATTGGGCTGAGCTTTTTTGAGAAGGATTTCTGACATTAAAGGATTGGACGGATAGGAGACTAGACATTAGTCGGGAATTTTTTTTGAGCCTGGCAACACTAGTGACATTTTGGCTGACGGCGACGCGGTTCCGTCAGGGTTGTCATCGTCATCGTCTTTCCCCATAAACTGGGAAACTACCCTCACAAACTCCACTTTTAGAGACATCCAAAAACTACAACTTACAAATATTCGTATAATTTAAAACAAGTTGAATAATAGGAAAATTTGGCTAAATACAGACTCTTAAGTTGAAACGTATAACTTGAATTTTACGTATTTAATGTTAGGTGATACCATAGCAAAATAATGTTCACTAAAGCATTGACATCATTACAATATTTATCCATTAAAAATAGTTAAAACAGTTAAAAGTTCAATTCATATTCAGATCTATAGATAAAACTGTATATGTATTTTGAAATATAAACGAAGTAATTTTTTAATTAACATTATAAAAAGATAAAAGGAAATACACCTACAGCTAATAAAAATGACTCTTAAACCAGATAGTTTTTAACTTTTAACATACTAAAGTTTCCATAGACTGGCAACATATAATATTATATCATAACAATAATGATTTCCTTCTAAAATCGCACTTATAATGCCTGAAATAAAGTCAATATATAGAAGCTACACAAAATTTGGCACAGAAATACAATGAACACCAATAAAAGTTAAATTCTTTCGACACACATAGTTTAATGTAGGTATAATATTTTGACGTCATATAAATTTAATTAAAAGCAGTTTCTAGACCATAATATAAAAGAACATTACATATCAAAGTATTATACATAATGTTACCGGCATTCATTCTAATGTAGATTACAATAAAATGTATATGAAATAAATATTATATAGGTAATACTAAATAGAACGAGATAAGAGAATACTGTACAAGCTGCTATTTACCTTATTATGTACTTGGCTAAACCAAAAATAGTAGTTATCATCCTAATCATTGTAAATAGGGCCATCCAATCATTACCTCCACATGGCATCTTAGTCTCACCTTCCCCGCTGAGATATCGTGAGATTTGGCTAAATTACCTAATCTTCCCAATCTTACGTGTTTCTAGCTTTACATTAATTCCAGAAAAAATGTTTAATTACCCAATTTTTAATCCTTATTTAATTTAACCATTTAACAGTATTTCTTGCTAAATTAAATCACGTGATATTTGCCGTGACCGCCCGATTCAAAATAAGATTAGGTGAGATTCGGTAAGATTGGGTGAGATTCGGCTCAGACCTCCTGAAATCTTAATGGATGGCAGCTAACCTGCGCAAACCGGTAGCTCACCAGTTAACTTATGTTTTATTAGTGACACAAGGTAAATAGCAGCTAGTCAGCTAGTATAGTATCTAACCGAGACTGTAATCACTTGTTCACCCTCTTGGTGGGGGGCGGGGGCTCTTCCTCCTCAGAGTCCTCTTCCTCCTCCTCCTCGAGTTCAATCTCCTCCACCTCTATTTCCTCATCAATCTCCTCCTCCGACTCTATCTCCCCCTTCTGGAATATCAAAGGGTATTCATCAGCAAGGTGGATTGGACAAGTTGACGTATTGTGCTATTTATTTTACTGAAGAATAAGGATTAAAAAGATTGCAATCACTAACCACTTACATTACTAACGGGGGGTTGTTAAAAATATATGTTATACGTCTACAATCCCACGTCCTACGTCCCACAATGAAGTTGAATCTAATGACAACGTATGTGTTGAAATCTGTCAAGCCTGGGTCTTTACAGCGTGTGAAAAAAAATTTATATGAAACATACGCTGGAAAAATATTACCTACTATTCTAATATAATAGGATCGATCTTCTATATAATGAAATATTGAGCCTTATCGTAAACCTTCCTAGGGTTCTGGTCATATGGACTGATGAGCCACACTCCGTGCCCCACAGGGGACATAACCTACCTCAGCAGCAGGCTGGGTGACCGCGCTCGCCGTCGTGAACTCGTCCACCGTCGACTCTGAAACAATGCACCGATACCATTTTTTTATTTTGCCAATGATAATACCATCTTTGACATTCGCAATTCTGGATTGACCTATGACTG
>LGAG01001223.1:112099-136094 GCA_001278395.1 Lerema accius | reverse complement strand
ATTCATTTCAATTTATTATGTTCACCAATATTTGTATATCAGTACGTATAAGCTTTCAAAATACGCATGAAAGAGATCCTTTTCATGATAACTTTGTAAAAGACCTTCTATACAGATATTCTATACCTACGTAATTGATAATATTGTACTTATATACTACGTACTGTTATGAAAATTAAAATGATAAATTTTTGGGTGTCTTTGTATATTTCTATGTTGTCCATATCACTCATGCCACAGGGAATCCTACTCTGGGGTTATAACCCCATACATGTAAATATGTAGGTGTATATGTGTAGTTTTTTTTTAATAATTTTCAGACATTAAACTCAATCGCAAGTCTATACAACTAGGTTTGCTTTTTGCACTAGCGATCTTTTTGCGGGAATTGCGTAATGTAATGAATATTGTAGGTACGCGACCGATATTTTTATATTCGCCACAAGATAAATGTATCAAGCGTATTACATGCTGCTTATAAGATATATCAGTGTATATTAGATATCTATGACGTTTTGGTAAACCACGTATGTATTTACTAAGACAGGGAAACATCCAAGTGGAAGTAAAATAATATCCAGAAATGCAATGATAAAGTTTATTACAGATTATAGGCTCCGGATTTTTCTTTCTACATGCATCTTACTTTATGTAGTAAGAAATTTGTTTTAAGATAAATGAAAATTCTTTCTAAATCAGAACTGAATCCTAAACTAAACCTTCAAACCTAAAAGACATCGCTGCTACAGTAAAATACCTTTAGGATTACCTTTAATTGCTCATTTCACATACCAACCAAGAACAATAAGGACCAAATTTTTGTTGCATACATCAATCGTTAGTAATAATTGAAGTATTCATATTGGTAATGCATGTCTTCCATCGAAGCTCAGTACGAGATGCGTGGGCGCCACCGCCCAGTGCATTTCGCCCCGACACCCTCGCAGCCACCAAATCGTTGTTTACCATATGTCATCATTTGCTAACCTTTGCTGACTCATCAGCAATATTTCTCACTCAAAGAATCTGCTTCAGAATGTCAATGTCAAGGATGGAAGATCCTGAGGTGAGTCCCGGCGACCATGGATGAAGTGACAGGTAAAAAATTAAAAGTTTGACGAAATTTTATAATTTAGACAGTTAAGTATGAATAGTGAATCAAGAAAAGTGGGTATTTATTGAAGTCGCTATTGAAGGTCCCACACATTTTTAAGGCTTTTATTCTTCTTCTTCTTTTGTCGCTTTATTTATTTCTGAATGTCGTAACCGTATTGGTAAGCTCTGGTGGCAAAGCTGGCAAGCTACTTCCACGCCACCCTATAAGGCTTTTATACTAATACAGAAATATACGACTAGTTTCAGCGCCTTACGCAGTTCCCTATAATGATAATGTTCACCAGAAACACGATTACAAGAAGATAAACAAACGGCTGGCATTGGTATCGTTAGTCGAGCGCCGACCGCCGACCCACATGTCGCGGCCTAGACACACTGCACAAATAGCTTGCCGAGTAACGAATGATCCCGCACACTAACACACTCACACATCACTCAGTGACATGATTACTCTCTTACCGACAGCTAATAACCGTTAGGTATTTGAAAATTAAGTTATTAGGACAAATTCATCAACCAGAGGATACCATAGCAATCTACCGAACTAAAGGAATTACACAGAAACCGCTTTAGGGCGGGGCTACAACACCAAAAGTTGCTTAGTCCAGAAGGATTTAGTTAACTTGTAATTATAATCTTGAAACTCTGTCTACGCTCTTATAGCGCTGATTGCAGATTAATGTTGCACATTTCTTCTTCTGCCTACCATACATATGAACAATCGACTGAGCTTTCTTTTACTACTAGGCTAACATATATTCATAGGAAATAATGTTATTTTGAGTAAATTGTTTTCCGAAATTACTTCCTGCTCGAAGGACCAATCCCATAGTATGTACGAATTAAGGTGAACTAAGAACAAAAGAAATTCTATACTTTTGTATAGCCAGAGAGTTTTCTCTATAGCACTGCACTCGTCAGAACAAGCACGGTAGGTACTTGTCGCGAAAATGTGAAAATCTAGTTCTCCGCAGTAAAAATACTGAGGTGAAAGATATGAGAAGAATTTCATACTCGTAAAAGGTTGTTCATCTGTCTAGACATTTTAATATCGCTAGGTAATGATTTTAAGGCATTACTTGAACCTTATGAGGTGTATGATGAGAGGTGTGTAAGATACAACAGTAAATATTTAACGACCACTGCGTTAATTTTTTGCAACAATCGCAAGGCCTAAAAATCGGGTTGCAACTTGCAACACAATTGTTTTGATTGATTTTGATTCGTTTTAGAAATTAGTTTCTATTGACCGATACTGAAATAAATGTAATCAATATAAAAAAATGTTATCTTAAATTTATGCTGCCAAAATTTGTGCCGTACTAAAACAGTATCATTTAAACGGTTCATGTTCACATGGTGTTCTATCGCCACATCTCAAGTCAATGTAGCGGAGTGACAGGCGGGCCACACACGAGGACAGCACTATTGAAGTCCAAAAATAATGAGAATGACATCATGCACATAACAGTGGATTCTTTGCACGTAGCGCCGCACAAGCCACATGATGTAGCGAATAAGTTATAAAAATAACGTTAGTTCTATCTTTCTGATTGTCTTCAGGCTTCTCCTTCATTCGCTTATAGTGTACCTAAATGTATGCACTCCTACATTGATGTTAGAAATTGTATCAAGATATTACACATTGTATTACAACGTGCGCACTGTTTTTCCCCCTCACTATAAATGCTCGAATCCGTAACGTTGCATTACACGGGAAAACTCCCGATGAGGGAACACCTTACGACGAACTACTCTTGTTGCCTAAAAAGTTCTCTTTTAGTGATTAAACTTTAGTGTAATGCAATTAAGGTGTTAATCGTGTGAGACCAACGGAAATTACCAACATCTATTTAATAAATAGGTCGATTAAGAAGATACGTTCAGGATTTCTGAGGGTACCAGCATTGAAAACTGATTGTTATTACTATACCGACCTTAAAATTTGCGCCCTAGTGAAAACAGTACCAAACAATGCGTAAAGATTTAAAGTTGCAATATTCTCAGCAACTTAAAAACTGATCGGATATTGCTCCACGCTATATCCTATCACTTGTATACCCACATACTTATTGTTTGACAAGACTAACCCAAGTACAACACACTCAACAACATACAGCACACATCCACACACCGTGTCAACGATTGTCACTGTGACGAACTTGTTTTATCCTCACCATCTCACAAGCAATTTCGTAAGCGTTCTGTATTTGTTATCTTCCACGGTTCATTTTACTTGTGCGGAAGAGAAATGAGCATCTATATTTACTGTTGTAGTTTCAAATTGCTGTTTAGATGTAAACCTGTGATGATGCTGAGGAGAAATGTTTTTGGAAGTCTGCCAATCACGCAAAAATATTGTAGGTACGCCCAAAGGGAGTGCCCATATTATGTTGACTATATAATGAAAAGGTGTAATGTAAATATGCATGTATGTTCTGTATTGACCTAACTTACTGGCAAAGGATGTTCTACCTACAGCAGAAACAGCTAATATCGGCATTATTAGGTTCTCGTTTATACTACGAATAATTTAGATTTGACAAGTAATATCGAATTTATCAGTTAGCTTTTAAACAGCGTTAGCCGTCGCATTAGTAACAAACATCATAGATTTCCCTTACAACAAAATAAACATATTGTGTAAATATGATCAGAAGTTACACGACTACTAACAGATCATGATGAATGGTAATGACAATTTATTTGACAAAAGACGGTACGGTGACAAGTTGGCGTGAAACAAACATTACAAGGTGACCTTCCATCGACATCAATATGAAGATCTTGACGTGATTGCGAATGTAGACGACCCCGAAGGTGTTAGACCGTTGCCTGGTTTCTGAGCTTAGGTCGCGGGTTTGATTCCCGGCTGGGGCATAATTTACCGACGGTGCCAGGAGAGTAAAGCAGTTATGGTTACTTACACTCGTAGGTATGTGCACTTTTGGCACGCCTTATAGTTTTGAGGGATTTCTGATAATTAAGAAATTGGAATTTTTGCTTTTCAATTAAATGGTATCATTATTTTGAACAAACAATAAATGTGTCAACATTAATTCCATCCCAGGATTTCCTGTCATAGAAGTACCATGAAAATAAAGTACAAATCAAAAATTTCACGTTTCCTGGGCCGCAAACCTAGAACATTTTGCAAAGTCTTTACCTAGGCTACTGGGGAGTCATTTGACATTAGATTAAAAAAAGTTTTAATGCCTCATTCAACGTTCTGTCTTAATGCTCACGTCCAACCGTTCCGTAAAGTAGGTCACAGTAGTCTAGAACAGTTTATTATCATAAAATATTCTAATAAACTATCGTCCATAAACTCTTTCATTTAATAACAATGCAGAGGTCGACACATCTGTTCTCAAGCTGCTAGTGCGTGGGATTCTCGTACGAATTTATAATTACACAAACCTACATCAACTTAGACGCTGCGCCTGCGCATAATTTGCTTTTCCGCAGACACTGAACTCTATCCTTTTTATTGTTTCATTGACCTTCATATTTCGGAGGTTAACTGTTTAGTTTTCATTGATCTTGTGTAATAAAACAAATCATATATACTGAACTGTACCCCGGACAGAAAAAGCCTTATGCTTCTAGAAAATTATTTTCAAGTAGGTACATATTATTATATAATTTCTAACTAATTATTCCAGTAGTTTAACGTATATATATTATTATTCGAAAATGTATTTATATTGATGACTCGATAATATTAACTATTTTTTTTAGTTTATAAAAATACTAATATATACTCACTCAAGCAGTTCTACGAAGCACAATCATATGAATTAAAACACAAATGCTACTTGTAATTATTTATTTAAAACAGTTATAACTATAGCTTGCTAATGCTACATACTTACCGGTTAAAACTGGTTAGAACCGGATTGTTAGAGCCCCACAGCGAAGCCGCATCAGATTTGCATTAAAAAAACCTCTGTGCACGTCTAAGGACTATTTCAATATATCTAGAAATTGTGACGATTTGAATTTTAAACCCAAAAGTAACTTTAGTATGAGCACCTTCTCTGCGGGTATTCCTCAATCGATTGACAGTTTTGACAGTTTGTCAGATGAAGCCACGGTATATGCATGTTTGAAGAAACTTTTAAATCTCGAATATGTCGTGTCATGGCTAGATTTCAGGACTGTATATAAAGTTAATAAACCTACACCCGTAAGTCAAATATTACAGAAAGAAACAGTAAAATCTTAATTAGATTTTCAGTTCATCTCGACATTAAATGTAACCGTAAATCATGTGAAGCAAACGGCAATAAACTAATAACGGCTCGAAACGTCTTCTGAAACCGTTAGGCATAAATCCTTAGAGAGACAGTGAGGTACTAAGAGGTCCCGAAGTGAACTAAGGTGAAGTAGTTGAAGGGATACAAGAAATCCGTTATAGTGGAGACTTAATCTTTCCCTAATCCTTAGACGAGCGCAGGGTAAACCTACCTGTCATTGTGGCCATTCCGCGTAGGCGACTCACACACCACACTACTGACCTGCTCGTCCTCGTAGTATACTGAGAGGGGGGAGCGTACCCTGACGTGGGGGGGTAGAGTGACGGGTCTCGACGCGGGGATCGGTGGGGGCCCCGGCGGCCCCGGGGGGATCGCGCGGCCTCGCTCGCGGAGAGCCGGGTGGGGTCCCATGCCCCTCATTGGAGGCGCTCGTTCTTGCTTCAACGCTGTGATATAAAGAAATTGCATTAATCTGTAATCGCATCTCAATTGGATTGTTATACTATATACAAAACGAATTATCATTTCTATAACAGTTATGTGATGTTAATTGCCAACAGGCCTATTTTCATGTGTTGTCAAAAGCGAAAAAAGTTTTACGTTACACCTTAATTATTGTTAGTATACAAAATAGTCGTAGTCCAAACAAAGTAGGTAGGTATAATTCAATTAACACAATGAGTTATTTTTACAAACACATGAGCTTATCAGGCACGCAGCTACCAGCCATTGGCGATGTAAATAATTAATAAGTAAGTTAATTAATGTTTATTATTCACCGTTAGCTTACGCCCTTCGACTAAGCAATTTGATTAGAATCTTTATTATGCCCAATAAAGTAAGTAATTACGCATTAATATTATTCACGGTCAGGATTCATGAAACTGTAGCTCAAAATCGTTGGAATTTACACATTACATTGACAAGAGTTAGGGCTACTAGTCTGACCAAATTCAATTTGGCAGCCCTGAAACAGATAGACTCAGAAAATTCAGAAGATTGCGTAAACCTATAACAGCATTATAATTCTCTCAGGGGAAGTCTAAGTAATACAAATTGCAATTTTTCTCACGTTTACTTCTACACCAAACCCAGCGAAGATTAATTTCATCCCAAATAAAAAAATTGCAATTTAAAAAGATCCCGGCTCTATATTTAGAGCGGAAATCTAGTCACATCTTAATTGTAACACCGCGAACCCTGACTCATAAGCAGAATTAAAGCGTGATTAACCATGGCTTATTACCAACTGGCCAGCGTGCTGTCTCTGTCCTTACAATGACGACAGACAAAGATGGATGATCAGACCAGCGCACATGCTGTCCAATGTGTTACTACAACGATGTCTATTTGCAATTGATTCGTTAATTCGATCAAGATTTATAAGATAATCCAGCCAAATTGGAACTGAGCAGCTATTTGCTGGGAAACGACGTGTCAAATCGATTAGGTTGTCCAAATAAAGACTAATGGTGTCTAATCTTGTAATATAGATATGTTGTCCTATGATGTAGATATTATGTGAGCCATCTGGAAGACCGAAATGTATTGAAAGAAAGCTTTCATCAACGTTGCGCGCACGTCCTTGGTTCTTGGCGTAAATGTCTTCTGTTGAAGATCGCAGACTACTTAGTGTGTTCCCGGGAAGTGAGATTTTATTCTTAATTGGTTTTACAGAAGTGTCCAGCTACAGCTTAACTTAAGTACTTATTCTCCTTCTTTAGCAGCCGGCATCAGTCATTCTTTTAATCTTCCTAATGTCTATAAACAACCCAACTGCTAAGAACCATTCAAAGTCTACTGCTTTTCTTGTATTCCCATACAGAAAGTAAAAATTAGCATTAGTATCGCTACGTACACGACTGCATCATAGACCTTATCGCCTGTAACTCGGACCATCGCGGTACACAATTTGACCCAGATCGCCAATTGGCATATTACCTAATTTGTGTATAAACCATATGGGTCCGCAAGGCTAACGGCACGGCGCCAGCGCAACCGCAGATCAAATATTTCGCTCGTCGTGTCGCATCAACCGAGTGCTATGAATCAACATCAAAGAGGACGACTTCTTTTGTTTTAAAATAACTATCCAGTAAGGATCATCATAAGTATCATCGACATGATCAGCAAATATTTTCAAGTTAAAATGCTTATATGCAATACGAACGTCGACCTATTGTGATTTGCGTCGTTCAAAGTTGGCGATGAAAATTTTATAAGATAAGACTTAGAATTTATATCTATCTTGTCTGTTTCTATTAGAAGACATCAAACCTAAAACACATAAAACGAAAACATCACTTATCATCAAATACATACAGCTGAATGTATTTCACGTTATTAAACACTAGCTGCTACATTGTTAATTCACCTTGGTCTGCTTATCACAAATTTAGCGTCTCAAGAATCTGTCCAATACCGAATAGGAGAAACAAACCAGATTCCACAAATGCGATTTCTACAAATACTTTTAAATGTGTATGTCCGAAGTAAAGCTCTCACCACACAAACTTTTGTAGTTACCTGCGCAAGCGCCGTTTCAAATCATCTCGTCTCTACCAACTTTGCCGACTAGTAACTAATTAATGAGTAATTCTCATTAATATTAACACAATGACGGTGCATTATTTCAATATTACGCTAATTATGCAATTAGGTCAATTTCCGCGTAGTTTCATGTTTATAACGTTGTCAGTACGTTTGCTTATTACCGGCAACATGATACGAACTAAAAGTTGTGAGTTGAAGAAGAGTAAAAAGCTGAATAAAATGGAATTTACGATGTAGGCGATATCGATTTGCAAGTTCAATCTACAAATACCGATTACCCTGTTAAAGAAAGATGGCAAGATCTACATTTTTCAATCGATAGTGGTTATACCGCCCAGTTTATTCCTGACAATAATCGAGTACATCAATGGTTCCAACCCATACAGGTCCACTGCTGAACATGAGTCTCTGCCTCTACTTATAACTGAGGAGTTCTTGAGCATAATATTATTTCTGTCCCATTATCGATTAATACAGAAGTTGGTTGACATCAAAACCCAATTGTTAGAAGCATTTTTGGCATCCAAAGGCCTCTAAAGTGGCTTAACGACTGTCATCTAACGATAACAACCGACACTGTGGAGTATGTCAATATCATTATCGCATCTGTCCTTGCCGGTGTCGTCTGCGCAGCCTGAATAGCGCGTCACACTTTCGACACTCGAGGTGACATTTCACTTAGAACACTTAGCCGTCGTTAGCACATAGCACACGGCCGACTAGTCACTGGGTACGTGAAAAATTAAAACTAAAGACGTGTACTGCTTGTCCGCTAGCTCACTGTACCGTGTCCTACATTACGAGAGTTAAGTTACAAGCGGATTGTTAATCTTCAAACTGATATTTGTCACTTCTCAATTCTGGCTGATTTGGGTATCTATTTTGCTGTTCAAAAAAATTATGAATCATTGCGAAACCATTACTAAATTAATTACATTCATAATTGCAGATCGAGTTATTGCTTGATCATTGCCTCCTACGCTCTGTAGAATGCTTATTGGATTAATGAATGGTTCCTAATTTCATGAAGACAAAGGTGCCGCCATATCTGATTGCACAAAAAGTCGGAACAATACTTTAAGCTTTGCAAATATAAGAATTAATGTTACTTGATCATTACGTGACATTTGGCATTTTTGGAAAGAAAATTTAAAATGATGAGCACACAATTCCAGAAAACATCCGGGCAGATTACACACTGGGGGAAATTTCAAGATCAATCAATCATGAGTTTTATCTCGATCGTTGACTTCAATTAGAGCAAGAGCAAAAAACTCATTAATAGTATTTTTACTTCAATTTTAGAAAACAAAATTAGCGGAATGGACTCAAAAATTAACTTTGGACAATTTCAGTAAGCCCCCTATTTGTTCTATATTTTTTTATAGGATGTCTAAGAATAGTCTGATGGCCGCTCAGTCCTGGCAATAATTGGACAAGTATATGAACAGCATAAAACGGTAAACTAAATTGATCATGTGAGACTTTAATTTACAGAAACATCCAATTTGAGAAATAATAGACACCACTTTCATACAAGATAAATCTTTACAACAATTTATTAAAAAATATGACTCGAAGAAACTATAACAGAGTCGTTAGAATTATCTGTTTCAAGTATTCTAATGAGTTTTGTTACATTTAGAGCGAGCAATCGTTGCAAGTCACGAGTTCCACACCGTTAATAGTCGTCATAGATTACAATCCTAAAGTCATAACACTAATACAAAAGACACATGTTACCGTGAAATTTAAATATCGGTTCAAACGTAGGCCTAATTGCAATAATGCTTTATCGAATACCACCACGGATAGTGGATCCTGTTTTAAGAGCGTGGTTTTGATTCGACCTGAGGTATTCTTTTAATTAATTTCATGGAGGTTTGTTATTATGAGACTAACTGCTGAATGGTCAAGGCCCGTGGCCATTCAAATCTCGAATGCAAGTAAACGGATTTACGAATTTCAGCGTATGACGCGTCATTGGATTTGTCTTCATTGCAGGAGTGATTTCAGTTACATAATTTTTTAACATAGTGACTTCTCCTCTTCCTATTTCTCCCCTTCCCCGAATAAATTTTATTTCCATCTTTCTTTCTACTTCTTTTGGGAGTGTGGTTTTTTGTTTTTTCTATTAATAACTGCTATAATTATAGTTCACCGGATTATTGTCATTGATCGAGTTACATAAATCAGTCAGACGTAATCATTGATATGGTCAAGTATGCTCCACCCGCTGTCGTCCTGTCACATGTCCCACGCTCCGCAGTGACCTTAACAAGTGACAATGGGGCGATAATACCTTTGTTCTTGCATACACTTAGAGGCCGGTTAGAACAAGTCTTACTTGAACCGCTTAAAATACATCAGAAAGCGATGTGTTGGAATTGAGGCTGTCTAGCGTGCGTGGCTTGTGGGCAGTCATACGTAGGATGTTCTGTCTTCGATCACGACGCGATCATTTGACCTGAGCTTAGAGAATTTTGTACTTGAACATTGATTAACGGTTTGGTCTAAAGCTACAACAATAATAATTACGAGTATATTATGTCCCGTTTGTCGTAGTACCTACAGATAATGATGTATGGTAGTATGCCGCTATTTTTTCAAATTGAATTTCTGGTTCTGTTACAACTTTTAAAATCAAAGAGGGTAAAATATTTGGAACTTTTTAATATCAATATAAAATTATCTGACTCTATCAGATTCTCTACCACATGAATAACTTTGCAAAGGCCCTTAAAATTAATTTTTAACTCAATAAATTTTACGTATCGTGACTTCAAAATCCTTGAAATAGTAAAATCGCATCTACCCACATATTTTCGAATAACAATTTGCCGCCTAAACTACAAATACTAATATTAAATCACCTACACATCACCACATTGTATATTTGAGAGTCAACAGTAGATATGCAACATAAGTATAGAAGGTAGTAATGTTACTGTATTGTATACACATCGTTACCTTATTTTATTGCCGACCTTCTCCAATCCCACTGACAACTAAATATTTCTGTGTATGTAATTACTTTGTTAACACCAATAAACTTGTGACGCGGTTTTGTGCATAATTATTTAAGGAAAGCCGAATTAGAGTTCAGGAAATTCTACATAGCTATTATTTCCCGTATATTTTTTTAAGAATTCTACTTTGATAATTGCGAAAAATCGTTCTACGCATTTTAACACAAAGATCCTTTAACATCCGGATTAACTAATAAGAAAATTTCCTGTGGAGAAATGGATTTTTTCACAAAGGATATAAAATTTTGTCAAATGTGCAATCTTTTCGATCTATCAAGGGTTACAATTAATTTGTTATTATGGTCATTAGTTTTCTCCGAACCCAATTCAGAAGTCAATTTAGAGTTATACGAAGCTGCAGACCAAAATTAGAATTCCATAACCCAAAAACTAGACAGATATGTATTAGATTAGACAATTCATATCGCAATAATAATACGCACATAACACACATGTTCTCTTTAGAATTTCTTGCAAATTGTCAGTTGAAACCTATACTTAATATTTGATGGAAGACAGCTGTTTCTACTGCCCAAGGATTCTTCGCCAGATGGGAAGATTGATGTTATGACGTCATTCATCACGAGTGAAGCCATCACTATTCTGGATAAGATTAAATACATCGGAGGACAAAATACGTTGGATGGGTCACATTAAACTGAATACGGCGCTTTATAATCAGTCAGGAACCAAAAAAATATTATGCTATATTGGGTATCATATAAAAAGAATTAATTTAGCACATTTAAAAAAGGTATAAGCTAGTTGTTGCTCGTGACTTCACTTTCTTTTTACAGCATGATTTTTGAATATTTACTTTTAGTTTTTTAACTTCGGTTATATTTCCAATTCGAAATCCAATGTTTATTTTCATTTAAATTTTGTTTTATATTCTGTAAAAATTATACTTGGCAAACTGTCTGACTTTGAAGTAGGTTATTATGAGTAACTAATACTCTCCATTTTAAATTAGTAAGTATAAAGTTACCCTAGCAGATGACAACACTCGTATGATATGACCTCGTTAACCTTTAGTTTCAATAACTGCTTCCGTTGTTTTAATTGAACCCATTATTATGAGCGTAACAAGCGTTTTGACTATTAACATTAACCAAGCAGTAAAACTTTCTACTGTAAGTTTCAAGCCATTCAACATTACCGTTTTAATTCACAGGATTCCAAGTAAAGTTACGATTTTTGTTTACGTTAAAAAACAAATGACGATCAATCAGTAAGATATTGGTTAATTTTTAATAGCATCCGCAGTAAGAAAGACGTAACCAACGAGCGTGATTATAGACGACAGATGACGATTGCAAACAGAAATGAAAAGATCTAAAATTTAATAAAACATTAATACTTTCAAGTACGATTACATTTTGAGTAAATCAATAATTAATAAAGTATTAACAAAATTCGTCCAGATTTAAAAAAACCATACCACAAGTCAAGTACTCCTCGTCAATCTATCTATTGTTAAAGGTACATTCCAGCAATAATTTTTGTTATTATCGCACTTAGATAAACGTGTAATTTGTTAAACAGTATGCGATCGCAGGACGACCTCCAATTCCTACACGATTCCCTCGTAACTTTTGTCCAATCAACCGTGTACATCCATCCATCCTCTCGACTCCACGGCCAACGCAAAATTCTTCACTCATTCGTAATCTCCCTGATATATTACCGCCACGCTGTTTATAATTGAATAAATTACAATTCAAATATTTTGCATTAACTATGCCTAACAACAAAATTATTCATTTAACTAATGGCGCGTTTAAATGATTCTGCTGGGTCTGGGTTCGAATCCAAAGAATGCAATGTCATGTGCCTATTACAAATAAATTTTGCATAGGCCATCACAAAAATTTTGAATTTTGTTTTTTAAATCCCAAAAAAAATTAGCATGATAAAGTATCCTATTGAAATAACAAGCTGATAAATTATTAGGTTATAAGTTGTTATAGAACAAGAAAACTACCTATAGGACAAAACCATAATTAGTAACATATTAACGAAAACTGGTTAGTAACAAGACAAATAAAAAATATTATTTCACAGTTATCGTTAGTAAATCCATGCTTCTCCAAGCATAAATAATAAAAACACTAACTGTCTTTTACGTTCCACGAATTGGCTGCTAGGTGGTGCCCAAGACTGTAAACGGGGACACCAAAATGCTCTCTCAAACAGGAACTATTACTGTTCTGCATAGTTTCAACGAGCATTTTAGTAGTCTTTCCAACATTCTCATTTCGTTTAACGAAGACTGCTATATCCACTCCGCAGGTATCATTCACAGCCTTCCTACATTCCGCTGCTGATGATAATCCCACTCCCAATGGTGAACTGCATACTTCATTAACAAGTTCCAAAACAGCTACATCTGCCTCGAATATAACTTCACAGCAGCCTATAGGAAACAATTATTCACGACACTAATACAAGAGTAACATAGTTGTTTTAATTACTTACAAGTGTCAATAGCCAAGATCAGTGGCTAATATAAAAATTTCCTTGAATATTATTTATGCTACAAAAAATACAGCGCACATTAAAAATATAATTAATTTTATCAATTCAGTTTTGATACAAATTTTTCCTCATAAATATATAATGTGCCCTTACCAAATTGAAAACAAACAGTTATTATTGAATTCCTAAATGTAATGTTGCATTTATAAAATGATAAATAAAATATAAACTTATTTATGTGCTTTATATATGGCTGTATTTCAAGTAAATTATGTTTTAAATTGGATATTTAGATCTGTAACAATGATTATTTTTTCCAGAAAGTGAGATTTAAATATTTTTTTTAACATTGATCCATTTGAATGTTAAGATAAGACCATAAAAATTAAGGCCTAGAAATGTCTCTAATATCATGGATATTCTTTTAATCAAAGAAATGTTCAAACACATCACAGCACACAACCAAAATACTCCATAATTTCAAGCATTCATTAGAATTTTCCATCTCAAAGACCACAAGGAATCGAAATCTGAATGTTTCTTGTATTGTGTTTCTTCATTTACATCCCATTTACATCATAAAGCATGTACCTACTGTTTCTAAAGCAGCTAATGCATCATATTCATAAATATTACTCTTTACATAAGCACCGACGACATTCCGATCGGATCTTTAGTAAACATAATGCTCAGAGTCAACAACTGGACCAAGACTTATTTGCGTAGCAATATCGTGTCCCGGCGAATTGCAAACACCTTACCTAATAACCAATATAAACGAGCTAAAATTTATTTTTTCAATCATTCTTGAATAAATAATATGGAGGCTAAACGCATCCTGACAAATCAATAAACTAATGAACTCGCAAAACGTATAATTAGATTTGCTCGAAGATTACTCCGCTCAGTCCAGCGATATTGACATTGAGATAAAAATACCTATTTACCTGCCTCCCGGTCGAACTGGTTCGGCTGGATTTGGTCCCGACTGGGGCCCAGGACCAGCGGGGACAGGATCCTGGGCCACAGCACGGCAAAACACCCCACAACAATCACTAAAACGAACATCGTCTTCCGCGGCCCTATCACCTCGTCGTTCGCCATTCTTCGTATATTTCGTTATCGTATCACGCACAGAGCCGGTCGCACTCTACGGGAACATCGTCGTATGTGATAAAAATAAAGATTTTCTGTTCTGCGGCGTTCGCGAGCGAGAAAGCGCAAGCAATGACAGCTGTCACGCGACGCACCCCCGCCCCGCCGCTACGGGAGCGATCGGAATAGTGCAAATCTTCGTTAAGGACGCATCCATCTTCTTAAATCTTCTGCGCGCCGTAAATACTGCGATCGTAGAACGCCGGTGGATTGAGCTGGCTCGATGTGACACAGCCGTATATCTCAGTCAATCAGCTATGCCGACATCTTGCCTTCCCAGCCACCGGCTCGTCTGACGGCGAAGTGGAGGCGGTCATTGCAGTTGTTCAAATATTGACAATGTGAATTAGCGTTTAGTTTGGACGAGCGTGCGGCGCTCGCGGGCAGACCTCGGTACAATATGCCTGGGCGCGGAGGCGGCGCCGGCTATTAACCCTTCCCCACCGCTGCTTGGTCTACACGCGCTCAGATGAATACCAATTAGACATTCTGTGTAGGTATTTGTCATTAGACTGGGACGTAGCGTGTAAGGTACTCCCTAAACTTGTACTTTTCCACCGAGACTTCGTGGGCAACGCCTTATTACAATGGTCACACGGGACGTTCAATGGAAACTACCTTGATGGGTAAACTCTGCAGTTTATGACCAATAAATACCCTAGTAGGTGTGTAACAGTTAATGAACCTAATATTGTACTGTTTACTAAAGTGGAATATTAATAGGTAGCTAGGTCCTACAACTTTTAAATTATGAAGCATTTCCTTTTCCGTTATTATCGCCAGGAGTCGGCAACATGAATTATTATTATGGTGGCGATAACACGGGGCGCGGCGCATACTCATTAGTAGATTTCAAGTTCCAACATTATTCATTATTTGACATTCCATATTTTAGAAGGTACCTACTCTTTCAACTGTAGGTATCTCAGGTTACATGAAAATTAAAATTAAACAGGATACATATACCTATAATACTCTAACTACTTAAGTTTTTCAACTTTGGTACCTACGTTGTGAAGTTCCTGAAATCAAGCAAACTGAATTGGCAGTAAATAAAAATATAAAAAACACTTACTCTAGTTGCAAAAAATACATAAGCATTCAACTGAAAAATATGTTTGTCTACGTCACAGTAGCTACTAGACTACGGTTACAAACGCTGATCATAATTTCAGATGCATGATTCTATTTTTATACTTTTAAGTGCGTGTATGAAACTTTGATGTAAGCGCAAACAAAATTTTAACTATGACGCTGCTGTGAATTACAGTTTTTCTAATAGTATTTTTTTTACTAAAACAAATAATCTTGGTGTAGTGACTAGTCAGATCATAGATCATAATTTATTTTTATTAGGTAGATGCTATCTATTTCTACTCCTATTCTGAGATACCCACATGGGTTAATTTTCAAAGTACCTTTGTTTCCATATCACTGAGAGTTACTTTTTTTTCCGCAAAGGACCTACGAGTACGCCGTGGGTATTCCTGTACAGCTACGATCAAGTAATTTTCGCGGCAAGAATGAATAGAGATAATTAATTAACACCAATGATAATATACATACGAGGTTGTTCCGTGATTTGAAATGTAAAAAAAAAGTAAAATTATTAACGGCCAAGTTTCAATGCGATAAGAATGAGCTCGGTCAGTGCTGACGTAGAGTAGTGTAAACAGAGTTATCTCAGCTGGGAAACACGTTTTTGTTAGCTCTGATGCAATTAGGTGTGTACACGAGCTTAGCTACGTTAATTCTCTAAAGGCTTGTAACTACCCACTCCAAATTTGAATATTTAATTATCAGTTATCATTTTCGAATTTTGAAGGAGACTTGCCAAGTAGTTACCTACCGCCAAATATTCGCTTACTTAGTAACTAGCTATTGGATGAATCTGTGATTATAATCACTTCATATATGAAGTAGAATAGAATCTTCTATTTTAACTAGGTCTTATTTTCCAGAACAGAGGACATTTCTACGGTAGTTACCATACTTGTTTGACTTTTCAGTAGGTACTATTTCTTACTGGCATATCAAAAAGACGACAGCCTTATTACTGTGATATTACGGTCCTATTTTGTGTTTAATTCGTACTGAAATTACAGTAATAACAAAATTGAAGTAGGGTAATAAGGTAGGTATATTTTTTTTATAAGAGACGATAGCAATTTAATCCTTTTATCATAGAGTACTTACTTAACAGCGGTTTTTATTCGTTACAATTTTTTTTACGTAAGATTGACACTTAAATAACCCAGTGATTCTCAAAGTTGGCTGGACAAAATGAAATGTTTTATAATAATAATTAATTATTTCCCGCCAAGCTACGTAACTAAACTATAGCCAGATTAATCACAACGAAGCAGCTATGCACTTAAGTGTGTAGGTACCATGTGTGTTATCTCTCAGCTCTTATTCTTACTTTTAAGTCATACACGAAAAATACGAATTTTAGTCCTATTTGATTTGCTCTAAAATTAAAAATATCATTTAGCTTATCAACATTAAGTCGTTAAAGCAACATCTAAGTAATAAACCTGTGTTCATAAACCTTCGGATAGGACGGTCGCGGGCGCAAGCTACCCCATCTATTTGAACAGTTGAACGCTTCAACATTTTTTACCTCGAAATCAAAGCGCGTATGCATTCGGGTCACATACATCCCCTCCAACGAACAATAGCTTGGTAGCGCTCCTTTACTCGCAGGAAACGTGGTACGCGCATGTTTTACAAAATGGCCGACAACGCCATATTTTAAGCAACGTCAGTAGTAATGTCTGGATACGATGGAGACAGCCAGCCATAAAGGGAGAGGACGTCCTGGACGGCTTCCGCTCAAGTTTTGGTGGTACTAGGAAGCACGTGTTTTACATTTTAGCTCGACGCTTCCGTGTAAGCGGTAGGTTGAAAACCCGCAAAGGATATAGCTTGCAAATGCTTCTCCTACTAATGAATAAACAGTACGTTGACATGGCAAGTGGCACCTTATGCTTTAAAGCCTGCAAGCATCCTGCAAGGAAGCCGCCAGGTGTTATATGATTTTAATGTTCCGGCATCTAGCCTGAATATACGGAGGCCGTTATTATAGGGCTCCATTCCATGCTAAGGTAGAGCTAGATACGAGTACAGTACATATTTTTTTCGCTGTTCTCAGCGTCGAGATGAAAAACTGAAGCCGTGGTATCACGTTTTGAAGCTAGCTCACTAGCTCTCCACTGCAAGCATGCCACTCAACGTCCTATTAAGAAGGGGCAGAGTTCATTTTACATTTCATGCGAGTTAAGCTCAGTGGGCGCCACGGCGAGGGCGTAATTATGTGATTAAGGCATGAGTCATGGACTACATGTTACATCACGCCCATTCATGCGACCAGATGCTCTGCAGTTGTGGTGTGGGTCACTGGTTGGCTAACACAAATATTAGGTATCAAGATGATAGGACATGGCATAGCCGAGGCCTTGAACAGTATTTCCCAAACTATGCGTCTCGATCGCAATGGGTTGGATGAAAGCATTAATGGATGGGTCTTGAAAATAAGACGATAATTTAATTCAATTAACAAAGCTTAAAATTACATGGCTGAATATCTGAATAATTTGGATATAAATTATTGTAAACCAGAATACTAAAATTACACTTTACATAATTAATTACAGTTTCAATTGAAACAAAATGTTTTCCTTATTCATGAAATAAGGTAATTCGTGAATAGCTTTTCACCTGCGGTTGAAATGAAATGGGTCGCAGTTAAATCTACTTTGGGAACCACTGCTCTGGGGTATATTGTAGATTGAAAAGGAAAATCAAAACTACTCCTTAGTACCGAACTCGCACTAAACCAATATCTTAAGTAGGCTTCCATGGCTCATTCTGAATGAGATTTATAGCTAGTCCTAATAACTGATTGATATTTCTGGGTTGGCCCTAATACCCTCATTGTTCAAAATGATTGTTAGTCCTACATACCTCCCAGAATTATTTCTATGGTAGATACTACCGAGTGATTTGAGGTTTGAGACTTTCCCAAAATTTTCTAAAAAGTCTTTTCGAAAATATATTTAAGTCAGTCCGCTTTTGAATTGGCGGCAATGCGTTGGTGATGCCTTTTGTCCAAAAGCAACAGGGACCTTTTGCCACCCCGTAAAACGCACCTATTTGAGATACAATTGAATTTTTTGCGTTATACAAACTTATAATCAAAAACGTCAATGATGGGTTCTTGGCCGTTTGTCCATTATTGACAAGAAAACATAATTCTTATTGTAACCCTACACAGCGGTCTAAAAACCTTCGAACGGAGCGAGCTACCTGCCAACTAATAAAGCGATCAAGTGACGGAAGCTCCCCGCTAATAAGATTCAAGTTTATGCAAGCTACAAGTTATTGTACAAGCGTGAGTCGTCGCGTGCGCATATTTTCGCGTGCCGACGCCATTGTGGGCGCTCGTACGCGGCTCGAATGCGTATTGCTGGTGTGTCGAAAATATTGGACAGGTAGGTATCGCCTATTGCGTATGAGGGTCGACTTTACCGATACATACTGAAGAGAAGGGTCTTCGTCACCAAGTCAAATGATTTACAGATTTATCGATATAATTTTCCATGTTCTACACTACACATTCATTTCATTTATACACTACACTCTTGTGTTATCTAATAGTGGCTGTGAGTTTAAATCGTAGTAGTGATTATTAAAACCAGTAATCATTAATAAAAAATAAAAAAAATGGGGCTGGTGGCGCTATTAAAAAAAAATTAAAAATAGTTAATAGTTAATCCCATGATGAATAAAAATCCATAATACGCCATCCATTGAAATCTATCAAGCTGTTTGGTAGATGTTTATGCTATTTACTTTACCTCTTCCTCATACCTATTGTAAATCACGATAGTATGCTTAAAATCAGGTTGTGTACCGAAGTAATCTGATGCCAGTGTTGTGGCAAGTGTCCTCTTGTTGCGGTCACATTAGAGCTCACAGGACGCAACTAAACTGATCGATGGGGTCAGCATTGCACATGGGCTTACTACCATCTTTAATAGCACTAGATATTATTATTAATACAAGGGTATTATTTCGTATCAAAATGTAAGAACTACGGCGCACCCGAGTTATAGCTATGTTATAGCGTTTGCATTTCGTACTGGGGCCGTTTCACTAATAGAAAAACTTAGCATAAGGTCCGCACCTTAGAAATACTTATTAGTAACCGTGTACAATACATACTCATGGTCTACGTTCGATATATTTAGTATTATATATTTAACAAGACAATGTAATTTTTATTTAAGAAACTTGTAAAAACATTTTATCGAGGACACCTTTTGATTTCATTATACGATTATGATATCACCTAAAATCAATTATAGTTACTGACTTTCCTTATTATATTACTTTGACCTATGAGTGATCTATTCTAAATTACGATTTTTAAGGAGTTTTAAAAACTATTAGGTGAGTCAACATCATCGTCCTTTTATAATTTGTATTCAAATAATTTCGTAATGCCTAATTAACTAATTAGATATAACAGATTTAAATAAATAAGCACTTATATGTATTTCTAAGGTTTCCATGTACATGACTTCCTATTTAGCGAGAGCCATTGATTAAGTGGTCTCGTTGTGAAGACCATTCTGACACGTTGTTGCTAAAATTACCGGCCTTGGCACCTAGGCTTGGCATAGCTACGTAAAATATAAAGTAAATCAATAAGAAGTTTTACTACACTTGATTTAAATTTATATTATTTCAACTAAACTCTTGTCTGCCTCGTCTTATAGCTCTTAAATACGTCTGTTCTTTCTGCGATTATGCATTCGTCAACTTAATTACTAAATAACATTACTAATGAATATTAAAAAGGCATTTGCTCCACAATATAGTAATTGACTACAAATATTTAGATTAATACATTTACCGTCGATAAAAACATAATGTGAGTATCGTCACATTCAAATGAAGGTGGGTACTTTCCTATTTTATTACATGAACACATCGTATATGGTGTGGGATGCATCATCGTCGCCACAAACTGCACATCTAATGTATATAATTGTTTTATAGTTGGCATATAATAGTCCAAATTTGTCCTCGAAACCATTTATTGTGAACGTTCGATGAACAATCGACAGTTGGAATCCATATTGGACGCGTCGGTCACCGCACGTCGGCCATATTTGAAATCAGTATGCGTAGCGCGTTTCCCGCCAAAGACATTCGTGCCTCACCCATCTCTGAATAGAAAGAATCATGATGAAGGAATTTATGTTCAGTTTGTGTATGTGATGGGTATGATATACGATGAATAAATAATATGGGTTTCTACGAATAAAATTGTTTTAAAATGCATATTGTTAAAGTTCATAAGTACAACTTATTGCATATCGTAAAACATCGCTTGCCTTTTAAATCAAAGTTACCTAGGTACATGTTACGCTCGTTGTATGAAATTTCAGCATTGTTTAGATGATTTGGCATGACTGATATAACATAGAGTTATAATACTTTCAATGGATTATACCTACTTGTTTATTATTATAGGACTTCTTCGAAAGAGCCGTAACTTCAAAATAATGAGCGTGCATAGTTAACGCAAGTAATATATTTTTCTCTCATAGTTTTAATACCTCCTAAAATTTTATTCGCTAGGTTTTTGCTTACTTTGAGAAGGACTGGGTTGCCGGAAAAATGCAAAATAAGTATAAGTACCTAAAATTTTGATCTTATTCCTAAACGACTTTTTTCAATCAATATTTTTATGAATCATTATTTATTAAACAATTATTTATAATAAGTGTACTATTAATAATAATTTTTGTGGGTATTAGATTCTTTGCTGTGCTTACTTTTTATATATCACGGTTTCCGAACGATAGCGGTAGTGTTATTGTCATTGGCTGAAATATTGTTATTGTATTGACATTGACAGGCGTGCAGTGACAATTTCTAAGGGCGATAATTCAGCTCATCCAAAATATTAATCTATTCTATAATTAACTGGCTGAATTAAATAGTAACATTGTTAATATGAATAGTTTTGAGTAATTCACCATGTCCTTTTAAGAATAGGGCAGTAGTTGGATATAGAAAGCAATATGCGGGACTTCACTAGCGTTTTGAATATCATATTTATCATAAGCGGCGGAGTGTTAACGTTTGTAATTCTGTTCATATTTGCTAAAAGACAAATAGCAAGGTTTGCGCTGCGGTCGAGACGAGGTCCTCATGTACCAATAGGCATTGGAGCTAAAAAAGTTAGTCCTGTTAACCTTTTTTACTTCGCCTAACTTTACGCCATTGTTATCAATGATATCTTATAATTTTTGTGTTCTATTCAGCTCTTTATCTCGTAAATCCCAACTATACTGCGACCGATGCTTAGAACAATTTTTCGTGGATGTGTCAAATATGAGTGGGCTCGAATAACACTAAAGATTTAACTTGTGAAGTAGTCTATGTGACATGACAATTAAACAGCAGAGTATTAAGCATATGTGTTGTTGTTTATCCTTTACCAATTTTATTGATGACCATGTTGTATCTACATTATTGTTTTAGTGTTTGAAGAAAGAAATAGAGCGAAGAATAGAAGCAGTGCCAAGGATAATGTATGAGCCAAAGCTATTGAGTGCAGAGCCCTCACACTACATCCTAGAGCCACAGCAGCCCTATCATTATAGATTCAGGGCTGTTGACGATGTAAAAACACTGGGTTAGTAACTTTGACCTAGGTAAAATGTTGTAATTGATATATGAAAACATATATTTGGATGTGTTATTCTATATTATTAAGGAAATGTGTTCATAAATATACAGAGTAATAGCACAATATAGAGAAGCTAAACGTAGTTAAACTCCATAATGAACATGCTTGAACAATGCAAACAGATATTTATGTACAGATAATGGATTTCAGTTCAGTCTCAAATGTGTCCTAGATTAAATCGTCAAATGTGTCCTAGAATAAATCGTGTTGATGTGTGCATGCCGCATGAAGTACATACCAGAGTTTTACTACTGTTAATCTCTCTATATTGTGGTCATGGTGTGATGTATAGTTATTTATTAGTTATTATGCGAAGTTACTGCAAATTTGTCTTAAACTTTTTCTATACTCATGATTATACACTATTATTGCCCATATTGTGGGTACCATGGTAAACAAAGGCCACAGCCAAATTTCTATGCCACTAGGCATCACTTGGCAGTCACTTTTACAGGTAAAGAAATCAAATCAAAGTACCTTGCAATTAATAGCTTTAAAACTTTCATCTATTGTTGACAGAATGATTAAGCTACAAGTTTATTGAAGCTTATCACACATTTCAGAAGAGGAGATTTCTCGTCAAGACCCAGGGCTCCGACGACGGCCGCGGGAGTCTCTGCGCGCGTTCCTGCTAGCGTCGCTGGCGGCGCCGCTCGACGGTCGCGGTCAGAAACTAGTGCATCAGTTCTGTGATGCCTACGAGTGCGCCCGACATCACCCCGCTGAGTTTGGCGAGGATGACTACAGGGCGTACGGCAGACTGCTATTAAAGCTGTTGGATGCGTATGTTGGACTCTTTTAGTCTGCCCATTAAAGGTGTTTGTGAGTTATAGTAGAGCCATTACAAACGTGCAGACTACGTCATCAGTCACTTTATCATATCTCTCGTTCACACTTATAGGTATATTGGAACTCACACTCCCATATTCCAGCGAGAGTTCCGATATACCTATAAGTGTGAACGAGAGATATGATAAAATGACTGATGACGTAGTCTGCACGTTTGTAATGGCTCTACTATAGTATTGTGTTTCACTGTGATCAATTGACAGTGATACGAACGGTTCAAGACACTGAATTAATACAACGTAAGCCATACCTTGTTATCAGGAGTGCTGTGCAAAATCTAATTGTAACTTTGGCTAACTAACAAACATCCATTCATTGAAGTATAGGTTGTTACTTTTTATTGTTCCTGGGGTTATCCAGGCATTGGTATCCACGGGCTATACTAACCAAGTGGATAGTACTATCTAATGATTCATTCACTCTTTTGTTGCCTAGTTTCTCACTAGTACGGCAATAATACTGTTATATTAACACTATTGTCCTTGTTACCTGTTCCCAGTGTGCATAATACAATATTGATTATTGTATTCACTATTTCAACAACAGTACAGTTTCATGTTAATTTGTAACTATACTTCGTTTTTTTCGTCGTGATATAAAAGGTAAACAATCCTTTCACAATTTTTATTAATTTAATTAATTAAAAAAATATTTAAAAGTATACAGAAATTTGTTTTAACATAAAATTATTGTTTATTCCTTAGTTTTTGTTAATTTGTGTCTGTCTTATTTTTAAATTGATAATTACAACAAAAAGACAGTGTAAGATTGTTTACCTTTTATATCAC